>SJYT01014883.1:162017-172805 GCA_006410635.1 Cephalophus harveyi | reverse complement strand
TACCATTTCACACCAGTCAGAATGGCTGCGATCCAAAAGTCTACAAGCAATAAATGCTGGAGAGGGTGTGGAGAAAAGGGAACCCTCTTACACTGTTGGTGGGAATGCAAACTAGTACAGCCACTATGGAGAACAGTGTGGAGATTCCTTAAAAAACTGGAAATAGAACTGCCATATGACCCAGCAGTCCCACTGCAGGGCATACACACTGAGGAAACCAGAATTGAAAGACACGTGTACCCCAATGTTCATCACAGCACTGTTTATAATAGCCAGGACAAGGAAGCAACCTAGATGTCTATCAGCAGACGAATGGATAAGAAAGCTGTGGTACATATACACAATGGAGTATTACTCAGCCATTAAAAAGAATACATTTGAATCAGTTATAATGAAGTGGATGAAACTGGAGCCTATTATACAGAGTGAAGTAAGCCAGAAAGAAAAACATCAATACAGTATATTAATGCATATATATGGAATTTAGAAAGATGGTAACGATAACCCTGTATGCAAGACAGCAAAAGAGACAGAGATATATAGAATAGTCTTTTGGACTCTGTGGGAGAGGGCGAGGGTGGGACAGTTTGGGGGAATGGCACTGAAACATGTTCAATATCATATAAGAAACGAATCGCCAGTACAGGTTTGATACAGGATGCTTGGGGCTGGTGCACTGGGACAACCCGGAGGGATGGTATGGGGAGGAAGGAGGGAGAGGGATTCAGGATGGGGAACATGTGTAAGCCCGTGGCGGATTCATGTTGATGTGTGGCAGAACCAATGCAATATTGTAAAGTAATTAGCCTCCAACTAAAATAAATAAATTAAAATTAAAAAAAAAAAAAAAAGAACAACCTGTGACCAGATGGCTTCACTGGTGAATTCCACCAAATTTCTCCTCATTGATTCTATAAGACCAGCATTACCTTAATACCAAAGTCAGATAAAGACACTACAAGGAAAAAAAAAAAAAACACAGACCAATGTCCTTTATGAATATTGATGCAAAACTGCTCAACAAAATATGAACAAACAGAATTCAGCAGCACATTAAAAGAATTATACACCATACCCAAGTGGGATTCATTCATTCAATATAAGGGTGGGTCAACAGAGGAAAATATTAACCACAGTAACAGAATAAAGGAAAAATCCACATGATCATCTCAACTGATACAAAAAGCATTTGACAAAATTCAACACGCTTTCATGATTAAAAAAAAAAAAAAACACCCACAAAATGGAAATTGAAGAAAACTACCTCAATCTTTGCTGACAATGGTCCATATAGCCAAAGCTATGGTTTTTCCAGTAGTCATGTACAGATGTGAGAGGTGGACCGTAAAGAATGCTAAGCACCAAAGTGTTGTGCCCGAAGTCCGAGTCCCCAAAACTGAGAGAATAAGACATTCACAGCAATGCAAGAGCATTAAGGGGTTTATTTCTAGCTTGAGCTAGGGCCCAAGTCACACTCCAGCGCAGTGGAGTGGAGCAAGAGCCCCGAGCCCTAAATTACACCAGTATTTATAGAGTTAAGACAAAGACAGGAAGTTGGTAAGGGTGGATTGGTTGCAAGGGTTTTATGGTATCTACTAATTGGCTAAATTTTCGTGCGTGCGGGCTTTCTTAGGGGATTTCCACCCTCTTCCTGATAGGCTGAAACTAGGCTATAGGAGCATACTGATTGTTCGAGTCTTGATGCCACAGACCAACGGCCATCTTCTTCCTGGCAATGACCCAGCTCCTCTGCAAGGGAGATTTTGGCCTGCCTTGGCCCCCTGAAGCCTGTCATGGTGCCTGTTTGGGTCCTAACACAAAGAACTGATGCTTTTGAACTGTGGTGCTGGAAAACACTCTTGAGAGTCCTTTGGACAGCAAAAGAAATCAAACCAGTCAATCCTAAAAGAAATCAACCCTGAATATCCATTGGAAGGACTGATGCTGAAGCTGAAGTTCCAATACTTTGACCACCTGATGCAAAGAGCCGACTCACTGGAAAAGACCATGATACTGTGAAAGACTGAGGGTAAGAGGAGAAGGGAGTGATAGAGGATGAGATGGTTTGATGGCATCATTGACTCAATGGACATGAGTTTGAGAAAACTCAGGGAGATAGTGAAGGACAGGGAAGCCTGGTGTTCTGCTGTTCACGGGGTCACAAAGAATCAGACATGACTTAGCGACTGAACAACATCAACAACTTAAACAAAACAAAAGCTATAAATGAAAGTCCCACAGCTAACATCATGTTCAGTCGTAAGACTGTACGCTTTTCCTCTAAGATCAGGAACAAGACAAATATGCCCATTTTCATTACTTCTATTCAACACAGTCCGAGAAGTCCTAGCCACAGCAATTGGACAATAAAAAGAAAAGAAGGCAACAAATTTGACAAGAAGTAAAATTATCTTTTTGTTGATGGCATCATCTTAAACACAGAAAACCTCATAAGTGTTGAACAACAACAACAAAAAAAACCTGTTAGAATTAATAAACAAATTCAGCTAAGTTTCAAGGTATAAAATCAACTTGCAAAAGAAAAAAAAAAGTTGCACTTCTATATACTAACAATGAACAATGTGAAAAGAAAAGAATACAACCCCATTGAAAATAACATCAAAAAGAATAAAATATTCAGGAGTAAATTTAAAGAGGTAAAAGACTCATATCGCTCAAAATGACACCTCCCCCTAGAAGTTACTGGTATGTACTCAAAAGTAAGCGCAGGGGATTCCATCATTCTCAACACTGAGGGCAGTATTTGAAAGCCAACACTGAACTGTGGGTGGCCTCATGTCTCATTTCTCCATCACAAAAGAGCTGTAGCAGGAGGCATTTATCTTGCAAAACAACTGGTTTGGCCTCTATTTTCCTGGGACTGGGAAAAAACTGAAATACAAAGATGACCCCAAAGAGTAAACGCCAGTATGGGGCTTTCAAGATCCAGTTCCTACATGAGTAATATTGACCTGAACTGATTTTCCCCAGGCACTGAGCTCCCAAACAAGACGCGACCCTGCTATCTTTGTTCAAATGCCTCTTTCAGACCCAGGGCAGAACTGTCTGACTGCTCTTGTAGCCTAGCCAGCGCTGGCTTCAGACTCCTCGCAGATATCAACCTAGATCGAGGGATACAAGGTGAACAAAGATAAGAGCACTGTCCTGGGAAAAATTTATTAACAAACATTAAGCAGTGAAAAGAGTAATTAAATCACAGAAGCAAAATCACAACTGTGAGGTAATGAACAAGGAAGCAGAGGCATGAGGCTAGGGGTGAAACAGGAGGACATCTCCTGAAAACTCTCTCCATATTAACTTCTTTAAATACCAAAAAACCCTACAGATAAGTTCTGTTACTATTCTATTCTAGGTATGAAAAAATAGAGGCATAGAGAGGTAAAGGAACTCAGTTAGGGTCACACGGGTCAAGTGATCCACCCAGGCTCATAACTGGCCTGACCTCAGAAGCCTGGTGTCCTCTCCAAATTTGCTGTCTCAAATGTGGGAAGAAGGAATGAATGGAGACAGCCACAACAGGTTAGTAGGAGTAATTCGGCTAAAGAGGTAAAGAGGCAGCAGGCCGAGGAAAGGCTGATTCAGACAGCACCAGCCTGCACCAAGTAAGGGCTTGCCAAGGCAAGAAGTCAAGAGGACCAGTCAGGAGTGTAAAAGGAGGTGCTGCTGGAGCTTCCAAGTTTGCTCTGAGGCAACGCGTCGCGCCCATCTACCCACTTCCCAGATGAGGAAACTGAGGCCACCAAGGAGCGGAAAACTGAGGTTCTGAAGCACTAGCCCCGCTTGGGCCTCCCTGAGCTCCTATCCTCAAGGTCACTGGGGGCTGGGCTGCAGTGTGGCCGGGCCAGACCTGCCTGCCCTCGGAGGCTGCTGACCTGGCCATAGTGCACTTCTGGGCTCCCTCAAGCAGCCTCCACGTGCCCCCTCCGTCCAGCTTCTCTGCTCCCACCTTGCCCTGCCCGCCTGCGGCCCTGCCCACCGGAACCTCCCCGGGCCGCAAAGCGGCCAACAGCATCCCTGCGGCCAGGAGGCGCAGGCTGCGCACGGCTTTGTCCACAGTTTTTTCCCCTTCCTGTGACTTTTCCTCTTTCTTCTTCTTGTTACTGTTTCCTTTCCCTGTCTTCTGTCACTCCTTTCCCCTCGCTCCTTTTCTTTTGTTTCCTTTGTCTTTCATTTTTTTCAACCAGATAGTTGTTCTTCCATTCATTCTTTCATTCAGCCGGTATCTGTGTGCCAGAAACTCTTCAAAACATTGGGGAATAAGGCAGAGAAGAACATTTATTCTAGCAGAAGAAGACGGCTTTCAATCATTTTTACCACCACCTACAGTTGCAATACATTTTACATCACTTTCCAGTAAACACAGACACATACGTATGCACATACATGAAACTGAAACTCGTTTCACAAAACAGTACTTAACTTGTAGACTGTCAGCATCCCCAAAGATGACCAGGAAACCTGCTATCAAGCAAAGCTAACTTTGCTAGACTTGTTGCCGTGATGGAGAACATAATCTTGACAATCTGAGTAGGGGGTGGTGAGAAAAGGAAACGAAGTGTTGGGGTCTATGCTTAGGTAGTTCAAAGCAGGTCTTTCAAGAAAGGAATCAATTGAGATCGGCCAAATACCATGACACCATTTTAGGATTGGTGAACACAACAAAGCAAACGTCTGAAAGCAAGTTTCAATAAGTAAAACTGCTGTTCAATAGGCAAGCTGTTTTCCTGGACGACCAACCCTGCTGGAGGTCCTGATGGGAGAGCCCATCCAGCAAACGGTCCAGATAAGTAGGCTTGGATGAAATCCCTAAGGTTATTTATTGGTTTACAGCCTTATCTTACTGAGCACGGGTTCATTTTTGCTGTATTCTGTAGGTGAAAGCAATAGTAGAGAGAACCCAGATGCAAGAGAATGGGATGCAAACTGACCTCTTGATGTAAGGAATGTCAAAGATTTTGTGACCATCTTAAATCCCCCATACTTGGGTTATGGGGGATTTAAGATGCTCTTTTCTTCTGAGCTGAAGAAAAAAAGAGGGATCGGACAGGCTGCATGGATTGCCTGGGCATTGCAGTTAAACTTTCCTTCTGGCACAGACACCTAAATGTGACTTTTGGTGTACTTTCTACCCTGAACACTTTTTCCCTTTCTGTGAATCACATCACACAGTGAATCAGGCTGGTATTGCTCAGGTCTATGGTTACGCTGACTTTCAAAGAAGTCATCAGGTCTTTTGTTTAAAAACTGTTGTTCTTATCTCTGAAAGGGATGTTTTACTTGTTCTGGCTATGAAATAGGGAATAATGGGGAGTGACCAGCCAACAGAGCAACATGAAAATACACTGAGATGCCTTTTTGGGGGGAGGGGGTATTGACTCTTGAGCAAGCTACTTATAACCAGCTATTAATATCATATCCAGAAATTACCACACACACACACACTCACACAAACTCATAAACCTGGGTATGGGGAAAGATTAACAAAAAAGGAATTCTTTGGGGCTTCCCTGGTGGCTCAGTGGTAAAGAAACCACCTGTCAATGCAGGAAACATGAGTTTGACCCCTGGTCTGAGAAGATCCCACATGCCACGGAGCAACTAAGGCTGTGTGCCGCAACTGTTCAGCGTGTGCTCTAGAGCCTGGGAACCACAACTACGGAGCCCACGTGCTGCAACTACTGAAGCCCCTGTGCTCTAGAGTCTGTGCTCGGCAAGAAGAGAAGCCACTGCAACGGGACACCCCTGCATTACAACAAAGGGCAACCCCCGATCGCCACAACTAGAGAAAGTCCACAGGCAGCAGTAAAGAGCCAGCACAGCCGAGTGACAGCCACTCAGTCGTGTCCGACTTTGCAACCCCATGGACTGTGGCCCGCCAGGCTCCTCAGTCCATGGAATCTTCCAGGCAAGAATACTGGAGTGGGTTGCCATTTCCTACTCCAGGCCAATAGTTCAGTTCAGTTCAGTCGCTCAGTCGTGTCCGACTCTTTGCTACCCCATGAATCGCAGCACGCCAGGCCTCCCTGTTCATCACCATCTCTCGGAGATCACTCAGACTCACATCCATCGAGTCAGTGATGCCATCCAGCCATCTCATCCTCGGTCGTCCCCTTCTCCTCCTGCCCCCAATCACTCCCAGCATCAGAGTCTTTTCCAATGAGTCAACTCTTCGCATGAGATGGCCAAAGTACTGGAGTTTCAGCTTTAGCATCATTCCTTCCAAAGAAATCCCAGGGTTGATCTCCTTCAGAATGGACTGGTTGGATCTCCTTGCAGAACCCCGTGAACAGTATGAACAGGCCAGGCCAATAAGTAAACAAATAATTTTTAAAAGTAATCTGGCGTGCTGCAATTAGTGGGGTCGCAAAGAGTCGGACACGACTGAGCGACTGAACTGAACTGAACTGAACTGAATCATTTCCATCCCCAAGAGCCAAAGAAGGAAGACAAGGCGAGGTTCTGACCCACATTTTGTGTGGAAGCTACCTTTCCTGCATTTCCTCCACTTCCTCTGATGGTCACAGAGTAGCTATGTTTCTTCCCATATTGTTTGTCTTTAGAGAACTCTGAGGTTTCTCAGATGGTTGTCTAGTTAACGAATGGTAATGAATGGATCAACACAATGGGGTATATACATACAGTGGAATATTATTCACTCTTAAAAAGGAAGGAGATTCTGCTGTATGCTACAAAATGAATGAACCTTGAGTTTGTTATGCTGAGTGAAATGAACCAGTCGCAAAAGGACCAATACTCTGTGAGTCCCTTCATACGAGGAGCCTAGAGTCAAAATCATAGAGGTAGAAGGTGAAATGGCGGTTGCTAGGAACTGGAGGAGAGTGAGTTACTATTTAATAGGTACAGAGTTTCAGTTTGGTAAGATGAGAAGTGTTCTGGAGATGGATGGTGGTGATGTTTGCACAACAATAAGAATGTCCTTAAATGGGCCAGAACTACACAGCTAAAGATGGTCCAAATAGTAAATTCGATGTGTAGTTTAATACAATGTAAAATCCATTAAAATATATATATATATATATAGTGTTAAAGAATCTATTCCTGATATCTTCAGTGGTTTCACCTTTCTTACTTGTGTGTCAGGATATGACTCCAATCAACTATCACAAAATATTGGCTCCAGAACTTGTCAAACATCTGCAGCTTTACAAAGCCCCTCTGAATCCCTGCACAATAAAGGATTTGTTAGGCCACCCTCCGAGCCTTTCCACTGTAACTTTTCTACCCAATTTTTTGCAGCCCAGCTTCTGACTAATGAATGAATCAATTGGTATAGATTGTGGACTCTATCATCTTAGAACTATTCTAAATTCATCTGTAAGATCTTTTTCCTTTTTAAAACTTTAACCTTTTATTCCTTCAGCACTCCGAATACAAGAGAATCTACATGCTTTCAGTGAGAGCTTTTTTTAATTTTTGGTAAAATATGTATAAAATTTACCACCTCAATCAGTTTAGAGGTATTAAAAGTACATTCAAAGAATAAAAAGTAAATGAAAAAATAATTTAAAATTTAAAAAAACAAAAAAGATTAAAAAATACATTTATATTATTATGCAACCATCACTACCACTCATCACCATAACTCTTTCTACTTTCTACCTCTATGATTTTGACTCCTCTAGGTATTTCAAACAACTGGAATCACACAATGCTTATCCTTTTGTGACTGGCATATTTGACTTATTATAATGTCCTCAAAGCTCATCCATGTTTTAGCATGTGTCATAATTCCCTTCCTTTTTAAGGCTGAATAATATTCCACTGTGTTACATGCTGAACATTCATGTCTCTCCCAAATTCATATATTGAATTCACATATTGAAGCCCTGACCCCAATTGTAGGTGTATTTGGAGGAAGGTCTTTTAAGGATGTAACTGAGTTTAAATTAGATTATAAAGATGGGGCCCTGTTCCTATAGGATTAGTGTCCTTATGAGAAGAGAGATCAGAGGGTCCTCCCTCCCTCCCTCTTTCTCTCTCTCTCTCATCTCTACCCACCCATCTTTCCCCTAGTGCCTCCCTATGCAAACAAACACCTGTGTGCATGCACACGCACACACACCCAGGAACAGCTATAGGAGGACACACTGAGAAGGCAACTGTCTGCAATCCAAGCAGAGAGCCCTCATAGAAACTGAATCAGCTGGAGCCTTGATCAGCCCTGTAGGCCAGTGTATAAGAGCAGAGTAATCAGACAGATATCCTCTTTCCTTGGAACTTCCTCTTATTGACTTGCAGTAAAAAGAGATGAGAACAGACCATAGTAATGCAATAACATTGTTGGTAACAAGGAAGGTTACTAAGGAGAAAGGCTTCACACAAGAACTAATAAATTATGGTTCTATTCATGATTTTAAAAAAGAAAAGTCTACATGTGTACAGATGTGTTAAGATACTTGCCAAACTGGCAATAAATAGTGGTTACCCTTGAGATGAGAAGTAAGTTTGAAGACGGGATGGTAAAAGGAAACTTAAATTTCTTATATTTCTGTATCATTTGAATCTTCAACCACTAGAATGCATTCTACATTATATTAATGATGTAATTTTTAAAAGTTGTAACCAAAAAGGCCCATTCCTACCTTTCTAAAATCTGGCCCTTTTTTACTCCTAATGCCCTTTATTGCTTCCTTCCTATCTATGGGATGGAAGTCCTTCCCTCCCTTCCTCTCTTCTTCCCTTTCTTCCTTTAACAAGCATTTACTGAGTATCTATTATGTGCTAAACAATACACCAGAAGCCTTGGTGAACCAGAGCCAAGGTCCCTCAGGGAAGCTGCAGGCTGTTAGGGGAACCAGACATTAGACAAGCACAGACATAAACGAAGCAAGCAACTGTCAAAGGTGATAAAGAGTTGGATGGGAAAAGAACAGGGCACTCTCTCTGCCTGTAAAAGAGTATATAGGATTTTCAAAAAAAAAGTCTCTTTTTGAGAGACTTTTGAGAGATTTGAGCTGAAGGATAGATATGCAGAGGGTGGGACCTTTAGGTTGGAAGGCTTCGTAGCAGAGGGTAAACACTGATGGTGATTGCAACTTCCCTAAGGTAATAAACAAGAGGGACTGGCCAGAAGCCCATGAGACTGCCCAGTTCTGGGTGAGGGTGCTACTTTTGCAACAAAATTGAAGTAGTCAGGGCCAGGTTATGCATATGCAGGTGAGGAATTCAGGCTTTCTTTTAAGGGCAGGGGAAAGGTCATTATCAAGTTATAAGCAGAGAAGGGAGGAGATCTAATATACATTTTAAAAAACTCTCTCTTAAACCTACAGCATGGAAAAAAGACAAATCATTAAAGAAGTTCCAGAAATAAACCTGCACATGTACAGTCAATTAATTTATGACAGAGAAGCCAAGAGTATACAATGGGGAAAGAATAGTACATGAAAAGGTGGTCGTCACTCATCATCAGGGAAATGCAAATCAAAACTACAATGAGATATCACCTCATGCCTGTTAGAATGCCTACTATTGAAAAGACAGGAGATAAGTATTGACCATTATGTGGAGAAAAGGAAACCTGAGTGCACTGTTGCTAGAATGTAAATTGATGTAGCCACTTTGGAAAATGGTATGCAGGTTCCTCAAAAAATTAAAAATAGTACTATCTATGAAATTAAAAGACGCTTACTCCTTGGAAGAAAAGTTATGACCAACCTAGATAGTATATTCAAAAGCAGAGACATTACTTTGCCGACTAAGGTCTGTCTAGTCAAGGCTATGGTTTTTCCAGTAGTCATGTATGGATGTAAGAGTTGGACTGTGAAGAAGGCTGAGCGCAGAAGAATTGATGCTTTTGAAGTGTGGTGTTGGAGAAGACTCTTGAGAGTCCCTTGAACTGCAAGGAGATCCAACCAGTCCATTCTGAGGGAGATCAACCCTGGGATTTCTTTGGAAGGAATGATGCTAAAGCTGAAACTCCAGTACTTTGGCCACCTCATGTGAAGAGTTGACTCATTGGAAAAGACTTTGATGCTGGGAGGGATTGGGGGCAGGAGGAGAAGGGGACGACAGAGGATGAAATGGCTGGATGGCATCACGGACTCGATGGACATGAGTCTGAGTGAACTCTGGGAGATGGTGACGAACAGGGAGGCCTGGTGTGCTGCGATTCATGGGGTTGCAAAGAGTCGGACACGACTTGAGCGACTGTACTGAACTGAACTGAATGATTCAGCAATTCCATTTCTGGGTACTTATGCCAAGAAAATGAAATCATTCAGAAAAGATACCTGCATTCTCACGTTCAATGCAGCATTATTTACAATAGCCAAGACATGGAAACAAACTAAATGTCCACTGATGGATGAATAGATAAAGAAAATATGAATGATACACATATATAATACAATATTATTCAGCCCCCAAAAAGAAGGAAATCCTGCCATTTGTGAGAACATGTATGGACCTTGAGGTCATTATGTTAAGTGAAATGTCAAACACAAGAAGACAGATACTGAATGATCTTTTTAAAAAAATTTTTTTTATTTTATACTGGAGTATAGTTGATTAACAATGTTTTGTTAGTTTCAGGTATACAGTAGAGTTGATTCAGTTATAAACATACATGTATCTATTCTTTTTCAAATTCCTATCTATATATTATTACTGAGCCCTGTGCTATGCAGTAGAGACTGAATGAACGGTTCTATGAAGACCTGCAACACCTTTTAGAACTAAGATCCCAAAAAAGATGTCCTTTTCATTATAGGGGACTGGAATGCAAAAGTAGGAAGTCAAGAAACACTT
>SJYT01014883.1:61776-160970 GCA_006410635.1 Cephalophus harveyi | reverse complement strand
GTGGTAATCACTTCACAATACATGCATATATCAAATTTTTATACTGTACTCCTAAAACTAATGCAATATTATGTGTCAATTATATCTCATTTCTTTAAAGGATAACTATATGATGCTACTGATGGGATAGTCAATATCATCAAGATGTCAACTCTCCTCAGAATAATTTCTAATGAAAAAAGAATCTAAAAGAGAGTAAATGGGCTCACAAGGTTGTTTTGTGACCATGGTTCATAGCCTTCACATATGGTCCTTTATATTTTTGTATGAATCAAATATTTTTTCATTTTAAAAGGGGAACGGGTCTCTTGAGCTGCAATAAGAAGAATGGCCAAGGGTGGGGGGCTGCAGAGTGGAAGTGGGCAAAAGGAACAGATGGGAGCCATCACAAGTGTCCAGGTAGGAAATGATGGCATAAGTAGAAAAGGTGGATTCAAGAAGTGTTTTAGACGTAGGATGGACTTGCTGATGGGTTACACATAAGGGATGAGGAGGGAGGAAATCAGTAATGCCTGGCCAATGGAACAGCGTCCAGAAACAGACCTTCACGGTCATAGAAACTTGGTGAATGACAGTGCTGCCCAAGTAGATCGACAGGGAAATAATAAGCTCTTCAGTAAATGGTGCTAGGAGTCCATACGGAAATGGAGAGAAATTCACTATATCTTTGAGCAGGCTAAAGACTTCAGTGTAAAAGGCAAAACTTGAGAACGTTTAGAAGAAAACGTGAATGGGTTTAAGATACGTTTTGAAGAACGGAAATGGAGGGGAGGGGAGAAAGGACATGAATAGCTATTTTTAGCTAAAATAACAGGATGGATAATAAAAATAAGATCAATAATAGCTTCCTGGGTGGCTCAGACAGTAAAGAATTTGCCTGCAAGGCAGGAAACCTGAGTTCGATCCCTGGGTTGGGAAGATCTTCTGGAGAAGGGAATGGCAACCCACTCCAGTATTCTTGCCTGGAGAATCTCATGGACAGAGGAGCTTGGTGGCTACAGTCTATGGGGTCACAAAGAATTGGGCACAACTGAGTAACTAACACACATTTGTATAGCACTTATTATGTAGAGGTGGGCACTCTTCTAAGCATTTTACATGCTTTATCCCACCTGATCCTCACACCAGTTCTGAAAGAGAGCTTCTCTGACTGGCGACATTTATTGGGAAGCACAGGAAGTTCAGGTAGCTTACCTGAGACACAGTATTGATCAGCTGTGGAGACTCTGTCCTTGGAAGAGTGACAGACCCAGTGTGTCCAGGCTGCAGCCCTGAAGTACTATGTGAAGTAGGTAGAATTCTCAGGCATTTCAACCTCTGCACAGGTCTCCTGGGATTCCCAGGCCCCACCTCCATTAACCTCCCAAGAGGAGGTGTGCATGCCAATGAAAGGTAGTGAAAAGGTGAGCGTCCTGTAATAAGCTCCAGAAAGCTGCTATCCAAGGCTCCCCACTCTCCAAGTGAATAGCCACTCCTTGGATGCTGGAACTTGGCTTCATTCATTCTTTTTTTTTGGTAACTAAGTAAGTTATCAAATATGTATTATGTGACATCAGCATGCATTTTTATTGTGGTACATGCTAAGTCACTTCAGTCATGTCCAATTCATTGCGACCCTATGTACTGTAGCCCTCCAGACTCCTCTATCCTTGGGATTCTCCAGCAAGAATACTGGAGTGGGTTGCCATGCCCTCCTCCAGGGGATCTTCCCGACTCAGGGATCAAACCCATATCTCTTATGTCTCCTGCACTGGCAGGAGGTAAAATAAACATATTTATTAGAAAGACTGATTCTGAAGCTGAAGCTCCAATACTTCAGCCACCATGACTCATTAGAAGACCCTGATGCTAGAAAAGATTGAGGGCAGGATAAGAAGGGGGCAGCAGAGAATGAAAAGGTAGGATGGCATCACCGACTCAGTGGACATGAGTTTGAGCAAACTCCAGGAGATAGTGAAGGACAGGGAAGCCTGGAACACTGCAGTCCATTCTGTCACAAAGAGTCAGACACAACTGAGTGACTGAAAAACAACAACAAAAAATAAACATAACACAAATATCACCCTTTGCCACTTTTAAGTGTACAATTCAGTGGCATTAGACACATTAATGTAGTTGGCAACCATGAAGCTTCATTCATGCTCAACACACATCTAGAGCTCTTGACATGCACCAGGCACTGTTCTAGGCACTTAAGGATGTAAAATGGATCTTCGCCTTTTTTTTTTCTGCCATGCTGGCATCTAGGATCTTAGTTCCTTGACCCAGGATGGAACCCACGATACCTGCATTGGAAGTGTGGAGTCGTAACCACTGGACCACTGTTGCAGGAAAGGGGATCCCTTCCAGGGCCCGAAGAGGGGGGTCCTGTCTAACACTCAGAAATGTCTCTAAGAAGACACATGTGTTGACAAAACAAGAGACTTTATTGGGAAGGGGCACCCAGGCGGAGAGGAGCCAGGTAAGGGAACCCAGGAGGACTGCTCTGCCACGTGGCCAGCTGTCTCGGTTTTATGGTGATGGGATTAGTTTCCAGGTTGTCTTTGGCCAGTCATTCTGACTCAGGGTCCTTCCTGGTGGCTCACGCATTGCTCAGCCAAGATGGATGCCAGCAAGAGGATTCTGGGAGGCAGTAGGACACATGGTGTCTCATTTTGACCTTTCCTGAACTCTTCCAGTTAGTGGTGGCTTATTAGTTCCATGTTCTTTTCTAGGATCTCCTGTAGAAAAATAACTCATGCAGATGTTTGCTATGTTGCCTGGCCAGGGTGGATAGTTTCAGTCAGTGTGTTTCCCCTAACACCAAGGAAGTCCCTGGGATATCTTTTGGAAGTAAGATGGCAGAACTTGATGGGTGGGATAAAGGGTGTCGGGAGTGGAAAGGACTCCAGGATGATCCCCAGGTTCTTGGCTGAGCAACTGGTGGACACTGAGTCATTGACTGCAGTGGTGAAGTTGGGTAATCAGCAGGTTTGGGGCTGAGTCTGCGTAAGTGCACATCCTCTGAGTGGTCTCCACCTCCTGGACTGACAAAGTGAGGGAGGGAGGCTCTAAGAGCAAGGATGCCCAGTTTCCTTTCCCTTGAGCCTTCCTTCTCCTCCCCTCTCTCACAGTTGCCTTAAAGCCCACTTTACAAAGGAAAGGCCCACTCCCCACCCTCCAAAATTACAGTGGGGCCTGGCCCTGGCACTGGCAAGCCTGGGGTGTGGGTGGCAGGAACAGTCAGGGTGTCTTATTTGAAACAGAACGCCTTCGAAGCCTCTTAAACCAAGGCACGTTAAATCCATCCTATGCCCTCGGCTTTCCCGTCTTGTTCAGATTTCTGTTAAGAGTGAGACACTGTTTGGACACAAGCAATTTGTGCTCCTGTTGATTTTTCTCAGGGATTTACAGCTGAAGAGGGTAGGAAAGTTTCTGACAGAAATGAAGTGTGATTTCGCTGATTGTTTTGACAATAAGGACTGATTTGGCCAATTACAGTAAATGGCGAAGAGTGTCTAGAAATTAAATGAGCTCAATCAGCATCTTCCAGCTTTTCATGAAAATATATTTATCGTAGAAGATAAAAGTCTTTTTATTTTTCAAGAAAAATATTAGCAAAGCTGTGTTTAAATTACCAACACTGCCATTTTTGCAATTGTTTCTGAGCATATTGGGTTATACAAGTTGTCTCCAAGTGAAGGAGAACCAGGTAAAATTAGTTCTCATTTGATAAGTTTTGGTAAAACCTTTTTGATATATAGTCCAGGAACTGAGGAGGTGACAGGGTCTAAGGACAGAGTAAGAAATCCTTTTACAAAAGAGGAAAATCCCACAGAACTGAGGACCTAATCCAGTGAGAGAATAAGAAAAATACTTTTTGATAATAACCTATTATATGATTTTAAATTAAAAAAAAAAACTTGGTAAAATATACACGTGATTACCATCCTAGCCATTTTTAAGGCTGTAGTTCGGTGGCATTCAGTACATTCATATTGCTGTGCTTCCATCACCACTATCCATCTCCAGAACTTTCTTCACCTTGTAAAACTGAAAATTTGTGTGCGTCAAGCACTCACTCCCCAGCCCACTCTCCCAGCCTCTGACAACCACTGTTCTGCTTTCTGTCTCCGTGATCTTGAGTCCTCTAGTTGCCTCACGTTAAGTGAAATCATACAGTATTAGTCCCTTGCTGCTGCTAAGTCGCTTCAGTCGTGTCTGACTCTGTGCAACCCCATAGATGGCAGCCCAACAGGCTCCGCCGTCCCTGGGATTCTCCAGGCAAGAACACTGGAGTGGGTTGTCATTTCCTTCTCCAGTGCATGAAAGTGAAAAGTGAAAGTGAAGTTGTTCAGTGGTGTTCGACTCTTAGCGACCCCACGGACTGCAGCCCACCAGGCTCCTCCGTCCATGGGATTTTCCAGGCAAGAGTACTGGATTGGGGTGCCATTGCTTTCTCCGAGTCCTTTAGTGGCTGGCTTATTTCACTCAGCATAATGTCCTCAACATTGATCCATGTTATAGCTTGTGTCAGGATTTCCTTACTTTTTAAAGCTGAATAACATTCCATGTATATACAAATACCACATTTTGCTTACCCCTTCATTCATCAGTGGAAATTTAGGTTACTTCTTCCCTTTATGCTGTTGTGAATAATGCTGCTATGGAATGTGGGTGCACAAATATCTCTCTGAGACCCTGCTTTCAATATTTTTGGGTATGCATCCAGAAATAGAAGTACTGGGTCACATGGTTTTATAGTTCAATTTTTAATTTTATGAGGAATTACTATGCTGTTTTCCACAGTAGTTGCATTTTATACTTTATTTCCCGCCAACACAAGTGTTCCAGTTTCTCCACATCCTCACCAACACTTTTAACATTAACCATCCTAGTTGTGTTATTACATGATCTTGGCAGATGAGTCAAAAGGACTTTAAAGAACTGAGTAACACTGATTTTACAAAGTTCCTTCCATGGCCATCTACTTCTTTCTGAGAAAAAGATTTTTCAGTGATTCAGTTCAGTTCAATTCAGTCGCTCAGTTGTGTCTGACTCTTTGCAGCCCCATGGACTGTAGCACGCCAGGCTTCCCTGTCCTTCGCCAACTCCCGGAGCATGCTCAAACTCATGTCCATTGAGTCGGTGATGCCAGCTAACCATCTCATCCTCTGTGTCCCCTTCTCCTCCTGCCCTCAATCTTTCCCAGCAGCAGGGTCTTTTCTAATGAGTCAATTCTTTAGATCAGGTGGCCAGAGTATTGGAGTTTCAGCATCAGCATCAGTCCTTCCAATGAATATTCAGAACTGATTTACTTTAGGATTGACTGGTTGGATCTTCTTGCAGTCCAAGGGACTCTCAAGAGTCTGCTCTAACACCACAGTTCAAAAGTATCAATTCTTCGACACTTAGCTTTCTTTGTAGTCCAACTCTCACATCCATACATGACCACTGGAAAAACCATAGCTTTGACTAGATGGACCTTTGTTGGCAAAGTGATGTCTGTGTTTTTCAATATACTGCCTAGGTTGGTCATAACTTTTCTTCCAAGGAGCAAGTGTCTTTTAATTTCATGGCTGCAGTCACCATCTGCAGTGATTTTAAAGTTCAAAAAAATACAAGCTCTCACTGTTTCCATTGCTTCCCCATCTATTTGCCATGAAGTGATGGGACCAGATGCAATGATCTTCGTTTTCTGAATGTTGAGTTTTAAGCCAACTTTTTCACTCTCCTCTTCCACTTTCATCAAGAGGCTCTTTAGTTCCTCTTCACTTTCTGCCATAAGGGTGGTGTCATCTGCATATCCGAGGTTATTGATATTTCTCCCAACAATCTTGATTCCAGTTTGTATTTCATTCAGCCCAGCATTTCACATGATGTACTCTGCATAGAAGCTAAATAAGCAGGGTGATAATATACAGCCTTGACGTACTCCTTTCCCAATTTGGAACCAGTCTGCTGTTCCATGTCCAGTTCTAACTGTTGCTTCTTGACCTGCATACAGGTTTCTCAAGAGGCAGGTCAGGTGGCCTGGTATTCCCATCTCTTGAAGAATTTTTCACAGTTTGTTGTGATCTACACAGTCAAAGGCTTTGGCATAGTCAATGCAGCAGAAGTAGATGCTTTTCTGCAACCCTCCTGCTTTTTCAATGATCCAACAGATGTTGGCAATTTGATCTTTGGTTCCTCTGCCTCTTCTAAATCCAGCTTGAACATCTGGAAGTTCATGGTTCATGTACTGTTGAAGCCTGGCTTGGAGAATTTTGAGCATTACTTTACTAGCGTGTGAGATGAATGCAATTGTGCTGTAGTTTGAACAATCTTTGTATTTGCCTTTCTTTGGGATTGGAATGAAAACTGACCTTTTCCAGTCCTGTGGCCACTGCTGAGTTTTCCAAATTTGCTGGCATATTGAGTGCAACACTTTCACAGCATCATCTTTTAGGATTTGAAATAGATCAACTGGAATTCCATCACCTCCACTAGTTTTCTTCATAGTGATGCTTCCTAAAGGCCCACTTGACTTTGCATTCCAGGATGTCTGTCTCTAGGTGGGTGATCACACCATCATGGTTAGCTGTGTCATGAAGATCTTTTCTGTATAGTTCTTCCGTATATTCTTGCCATCTCGTCTTAGTATCTTCTACTTCTCCACGGGATCTTTCCAACCCAGGGATCTAATCCAGGTCTCCCACATTGCAGGTAGATTCTTTACCAGCTGAACCACAAGGGAAGCCCAAGAATACTGGAGTGGGTAGCCTATCCCTTCTCCAGTGGATCTTCCCGACCCGGAAATCGAACCATGGTCTGCTGCTTTACAGGCAAATTCTTTACAAACTGAGCTATGAGGGAAGCTCTTTTCAGTGCTTTGATGTATAATAATGAAAAAATAAGAATAAAATTGCTATTGGTACAGCCATTTTAGAAAATAGTATAGACATTTAATTTAAAATTTTTATATTAGAGAATTCCCAGATTCTCCTATGGTTAGGCCTCTGTGCTTTCACTGCTGTGGCCTGGGTTCCATCTGTGGTCAGGGAACCAAGACCCCACCAGCTGAGCAGCATGGCCAAAAATAAAAATAAAACTACCATTTGATCTAGAAAGAAACCCCACTTCTAGGCATATATCTGAAGGAAATGAAATCAGTATTTCAAAGAGCTATCTGCACCCCCAAGTTCATCATAGGATTATTCACAATAGCCAACATGTGGAAGCAATCTACCTGAGTGTGTGTTGGTGGTTGAATGGATAAAGAAAATGTGAGATACACACACATACACACACACAGAGGAATACTATTCTACTATATAAAACATTGAAATCTTGCCATTTGTGACAGCATAGATGAGCCTTGAGGATATAATTCTAAATGAGCTAGACATGGAAAATACTGTGTTATCGTATTTAAATATAGGATCTAAAGAAGTTGAATTCATAGAAGCAGAAAGTAGAATGGTGGTTGTCAGGGGCTGAGGGATTGGGGAAATGGGCTAATGTTGATGAAAAGGTGTAAATTCTTAGTTATAAGATGAATAGTTATAGAATTGTACAGCACAGTGACTGTAGTTAATAATAATATACTATAAAGATCCTCTTGATGAAAGTGAAAGAGGAGAATGAAAAAGTTGGCTTAAAGCTCAACATTCAGAAAACGAAGATCATGGCATCTGGTCCCATCACTTCATGGGAAATAGATGGGGAAACAGTGGAAACAGTGTCAGACTTTATTTTGGGGGCTCCAAAATCACTGCAGATGGTGATCGCAGCCATGAAATTAAAAGACGCTTACTCCTTGGAAGGAAAAGTTATGACCAACCTAGATAACATATTGAAAAGCAGAGACATTACTTTGCCAACCAAGGTCCGTCTCGTCAAGGCTATGGTTTTTCCTGTGGTCATGTATGGATGTAAGAGTTGGACTGTGAAGAAAGCTGAGCACCGAAGAATTGATGCTTTTGAACTGTGGTGTTGGAGAAGACTCTTGAGTGTCCCTTGGACTGCAAGGAGATCCAACCAGTCCCTCCTAAAGGAGATCAGTCCTGGGTGTTCATTGGAAGGACTGATGTTGAAGCTGAAACTCCAATACTTTGGCCACCTCATGCGGAGTTGACTCATTGGAAAAGACCCTGATGCTGGGAGGGATTGGGGGCAGGAGGAGAAAGGGACAACGGAGGATGAGATGGTTGGATGGCATCACTGACTCTATGGACATGAGTTTGAGTAAACTCCAGTAGTTGGTGATGGACAGAGAGGCCTGGCGTGCTGCGATTCATGGGGTCGCAAAGAGTCGGACACGACTGAGCGACTGAACTGAACTGAACTGATACACTTGAAAGTTCTGAGTGTAGCTCTTGAGTGCTCTCATCCCACACAGACACAAAGTGTTAGTTAGCTTGATTGTGGTAATCCTTTCACAATGCACAGATAAAACAAATCATCATATTGTACACTTCATATACAATTTTTATTTGCCAGTTATACATCAATCAAGTTGAAAAAAAGGAATGGGATTGCAATTGGATGCTAGCACTAAGTAATGCTCATGACCTAATTTTTAGAAAACTATATTTATCTCATTAAGAAATACATTTCCAATCAAATTTTATCCTGTTTGTTGTTATTTATTATAATATATTTATATTGCCTTGATCAAGAAAGTGAAGTCACTCAGTCGTGTCTGACTCTTTGCAACCCCATGGACTGTAGCCTACCAGGCTCCTCTGTCCATGGGATTTTCCAGGTAAGAGTATTGGAGTGGGTTGCCATTTCCTTCTCCAGGGGATCTTCCCGACCCAGGGATCAAACCTGGGTCTCCTGCATTTCAGGCAGACGCTTTACTGTCTGAGCCACCTTGCCTTGATCAATTGCTTACCCAATATAATTTATTACTCAACACACTCCAGAATGCTTTTATTTTTGGCTATGCTGGGTCTTCCTTGCTTTGCACAGGCTTTCATTGTGGTCTCAGGGCTTCTTACTGCTGTGGACTCTCTTGTTGCAGAGCATGGACTCTAGGCTCTCAGGCCCAGTCATCGCAGCTCATGGGCTCTAGAGTCCAGGCTCTGTGGTTGTCACACATGGACTTAGTTGCCCTGCAGCACATCGAATCTTCCCAGACCAGGGATCAAACCCATGTCCCCTGCACTGGCAGGAGGATTCCTACCCGCTGTACCACCAGGCAAGTCCAGAATACTGTTTTTAATAGAACCTGTTGGAGACAAGAAATTTAAATCTTTAAAAATTTAATTTAAATGCACAATTTTATTACAGAGAAATAAGATACTCAATTCAATTTTTTTTCAAGCATAAAATATGCTGTTGCTGCCGCTGCTAAGTTGCTTCACTGGTGTCCGACTCTGTGCGATCCCATAGATGGCAGCCCACCAGGCTCCCCTGTCCCTGGGATTCTCCAGGCAAGAACACTGGAGTGGGTTGCCATTTCCTTCTCTAATGCGTGAAAGTGAAAAGTGAAAGTGAAGTCAGTCAGTCATGTCTGACTTTTACAACCCCATGGACTGCAGCCTACCAGGCTCCTCCATCCATGAGATTTTCCAGGCAAGAGTACTGGAGTGGGGTGCCACTGTCTTCTCCGCATAAAATATAGTTTGCTAGAAAACAACTCCATGAGAAAATGGAAAGGAAGTAGTAGTCCAGAGAAAGAAGGAACAATGCAAACTTTTACTTAAACAAAGAGCTTATTTGTTTATTGTGTAACAGCTTTATTGAGATGTGATTTACTTGTTATGGTTTTCCCCCATAGCTCAGTGGTTAAGAATCCACCTGCAACATAGGAGACATGGGTTTGATCCCTGGATTGGGAAGATTCCCCTAGAGGAAGAAATGACAACCCACTCCAGTATCAGTACTCTTGCCTGAAAAATCTCATAGATGGAGAGGCCTGGTGGGCTTCAGTCCAAAGGGTTGCAAAGAGTCAGACATGACCGAGCATGTGAGCAATTCACATCCCATACAATTTACCCATTTAAAGCATACTGTCCAGTGGATTTTAGTTTATTCACAGAATTGTATCATCATCACCAAAATCAATGTTATAACATTTTCATTGCCCCAGAAAGAAACCCCCTGTGCATTAGCAGACACTCCTCATTTTTCCCCAACTTCCCTCTGAAAAACAATAATCTACTTTACATCTCTACAGATTTGCCTAGTCTGACATATCATGTAAATGGAATCATATTATATAATATGAGTTCTTTCTGGCTGGTTTATTTCACTTAGCAAAATGTTTTCATGGTTCATCTATGTTGTACCCTATATCGGTGGCAAAAAGATAGAACACTGAAAGATGAGCTCCCTAGGTCGGTAGGTGCCCAAAATGTTACTGGAAATCAGTGGAGAACTAAATCCAGAAAGAATGAAGGGATGGAGCCAAAGCAAAAACAACACCCAGCTGTGGATGTGACTGGTGACGGAAGTAAAGTCCATCACTGTAAAGAGCAATATTGCATAGAAACCTGGAATGTTAGGTCCGTGAATCAAGGCAAATTGGAAGTGGTCAAACAGGAGATGGCAAGAGTGAACATCGACATTTTAGGAATCAGCAAACTAAAATGGACTGGAATGGGTGAATTTAACTCAGATGACCACAGATCTGCTACTGTGGGCAAGAATCCCTTTGAAGAAATGGAGTCACCATCACAGTCAACAAAAAAGTCCGAAATGCTGTACTTGGATGCAGTCTCAAAAACGACAGAATGATCTCTGTTTCTAAGGCAAACCACTCAATATCACAGTAATCCAAGTCTATGCCCCAACTAGTAATGCTGAAGAAGCTGAAGTTGATCGGTTCTATGAATACCTACAAGATCTTCTAGAACTAACACCCCAAAAAGATGCCCTTTTCTTTATAGGGGACTGGAATGCAAAAGTAGGAGGTCAAGAAATACTTGGAGTAACAGGCAAATTTGGCCTTGGAGTACAGAATGAAGCAGGGCAAAGGCTAATAGAGTTTTGCCAAGAAAATGCACTGGACATAGCAAACACCCTCTTCTAACAACACAAGAGAAGACTCTACACATGGACATCACCAGATGGTCAATACCGAAATCAGATTGATTATATTCTTTGCAGCCAAAGATGGAGAAGCTCTATACAGTCAACAAAAACAAAACTGGGAGCTGACTGTGGCTCAGATCATGAACTCCTTATTGCCAAATTCAGACTTAAATTGAAGAAAGCAGGGGAAACCGCTAGACCATTCAGGTATGACCTAAATCAAATCCCTTATGATTATACAGTGGAAGTGACAAATAGATTCAAGGGATTAGATCTGATAGACAGAGTGCCTGAAGAACTACGGATGGAAGTTTGTGACATTGTACAGGAGACAGTGATCAAGACCATCCCCAAGAAAAAGAAATGCAAAAAGGCAAAATGGTTGTCTGAAGAGGTCTTACAAATAGCTATGAAAAGAAGAGAAGCGAAAGGCAAAGGAGAAAAGGAAAGATATACCCCTTTGAATGCAGTTTCAAACAATAGCAAGGAGAGATAGGAAAGCCTTCCTCAGTGATCAGTGCAAAGAAATAGAGGAAAACAATAGATTGGGAAAGACTAGAGATCTCTTCCGGAGAAGGCAATGGCACCCCACTCCAGTATTCTTGCCTGGAAAATCCCACGGACGGAGGAGCCTGGTAGGCTGCAGTCCATGGGGTCGCTAAGAGTCGGACACGACTGAGCGACTTTCCTTTCACTTTTCCCTTTCATGCATTGGAGAAGGAAATGGCAACCCACTCCAGTGTTCTTGCCTGGAGAATCCCAGGGACGGGGGAGCCTGATGGGCTGCCGTCTGTGGGGTCACACAGAGTCGGACACTCTACACATGGACATCACCAGATGGTCAATACCGAAATCAGATTGATTATATTCTTTGCAGCCAAAGATGGAGAAGCTCTATACAGTCAACAAAAACAAAACTGGGAGCTGACTGTGGCTCAGATCATGAACTCCTTATTGCCAAATTCAGACTTAAATTGAAGAAAGCAGGGGAAACCGCTAGACCATTCAGGTATGACCTAAATCAAATCCCTTATGATTATACAGTGGAAGTGACAAATAGATTCAAGGGATTAGATCTGATAGACAGAGTGCCTGAAGAACTACGGATGGAAGTTTGTGACATTGTACAGGAGACAGTGATCAAGACCATCCCCAAGAAAAAGAAATGCAAAAAGGCAAAATGGTTGTCTGAAGAGGTCTTACAAATAGCTATGAAAAGAAGAGAAGCGAAAGGCAAAGGAGAAAAGGAAAGATATACCCCTTTGAATGCAGTTTCAAACAATAGCAAGGAGAGATAGGAAAGCCTTCCTCAGTGATCAGTGCAAAGAAATAGAGGAAAACAATAGATTGGGGAAGACTAGAGATCTCTTCCGGAGAAGGCAATGGCACCCCACTCCAGTATTCTTGCCTGGAAAATCCCACGGACGGAGGAGCCTGGTAGGCTGCAGTCCATGGGGTCGCTAAGAGTCGGACACGACTGAGCGACTTTCCTTTCACTTTTCCCTTTCATGCATTGGAGAAGGAAATGGCAACCCACTCCAGTGTTCTTGCCTGGAGAATCCCAGGGACGGGGGAGCCTGATGGGCTGCCGTCTGTGGGGTCACACAGAGTCGGACACGACTGAAGTGACTTAGCAGCAGAGATCTCTTCAAGAAAATTAGAGACACCAAGGGAACTTTTTATGCAAAGATGGGCTCAATAAAGGACAGAAATGGTATGGACCTAACAGAAGCAGAAGATATTAAGAAGAGGTGGCAAGAGTACACAGAAGAACTATACAAAAAAATCTTCACTACCCAGATAATCACGATGGTGTGATCACCCACCTAGAGCCAGACATCCTGGAATGTAAAGATAAGTGGGCCTTAGAAACCATCACTACGAATAAAGCTAGTGAGGTGATGGAATTCCAGTTGAGCTATTTAAAATCCTAAAAGATGATGCTGTGAAAGTGCTGCACTCAATATGCCAGCAAATTTGGAAAACTCAGCAGTGGCCACAGGACTGGAAAAGGTCAGTTTTCATTCCAATCCCAAAGAAAGGCAATGTCAAAGAATGCTCAAACTACTGCACAATTGCACTCATCTCACACGCTAGTAAAGTAATGCTCAAAATTCTCCAAGCCAGGCTTCAACATCACATGAACCATGAACTTCCAGATGTTCAAGCTGGATTTAGAAGAGGCAGAGGAACCAGAGATCAAATTGCCAACATCTGTTGGATCATTGAAAAAGCAAGAGAGTTTCAGAAAAGCATCTACTTCTGCTGCATTGACTATGCCAAAGCCTTTGACTGTGTAGATCACAACAAACTGTGAAAAATTCTTCAAGAGATGGGAATACCAGGCCCCTAACCTGCCTCTTGAGAAACCTGTATGCAGGTCAGGAAGCAACAGTTAGAACTGGACATGGAACAGCAGACTGGTTCCAAATTGGGAAAGGAGTACATCAAGGCTGTATATTATCACCCTGTTTATTTAACTGCTATGCAGAGTACATCATGCAAAATGCTGGGCTGGATGAAGCACAAGCTGGAATCAAGATTGCTGGGAGAAATATCAATAACCTCATATATGCAGATGACACTACCCTTATGGCAGAAAGTGAAGAACTAAAGAGCCTTTTGATGAAAGTGAAAGAAGAGAGTGAAAAAGTTGGCTTAAAACTCAACATTCAGAAGACGAAGATCATGGCATCTGGTCCCATCACTGCATGGCAAATAGATGGGGAAACAGTGGGAACAGTAAGAGACTGTATTTTGGGGGGCTCCAGGATCACAGCAGATGGTGACTGCAGCCATGAAATAAAAGACACTTGCTCCTTGCAAGAAAAGTTATGACCAACCTAGACAGCATATTTAAAAGCAGAGACATTACTTTGCCAACAAAGGTCCGTCTAGTCAAGGCTATGGTTTTTACAGTGGTCATATACGGATGTGAGAGTTGGACTATAAAGAAAGCTGAGTGCCAAAGAATTGATGCTTTTGAACTGTGGTGTTGGAGAAGAATCTTGAGAGCCCCTTGGACCGCAAGGAGATCCAACCAGTCCCTCCTAAAGGAGATCAGTCCTGGGTGTTCATTGGGAAGATTGATGTTGAAGCTGAAACTCCAATAGTTTGGCCACCTGATGCAAAGAACTGACTCATTGGAAAAGACCCTGCTGCTGGGAAAGATTGAGGGCAGGAAGTGAAGGGGACGACAGAGGATGAGATGGTTGGACGGCATCACTGCCTCAATGGAAATGAGTTTGGGTGAACTCCAGGAGTTGGTGATGGACAGGAAGGCCTGCCGTGCTGTGGCTCATGGGGTCGCAGAGAGTCGGACACTACTGAGAGACTGAACTGAACTGATGTTCTCATTTTTCATAAGTAAATAGAAGTGGAATTGCTAAGCCATATGGGAGTTTTCATTTAATTTTTTTTAAAAAATGCCAAACTGTTCTTGAATGTGGCTATATAACTTTACATTCCCACAAGCAAGGGTTCTAATTTCTCTATATCCTCAATAGCAGTTATCATCTATATATTTTTTCAAAGTTATTTATTTTTTAATTGAAGGATAATTGCTTTTCAGAATTTGGCTATTTTCTGTTACACATCGAATGAATCAGCTGTAGGTGTACCTATGTCCCCTCCCTCTATATTTTTTATTCTTACCACCTCCATAGATGTGAAGTAGTTTTTCATTGTGGTTTTATTTGCATTTTCCCAATGGCTAATGATACTGAGCATCTTTCACGCACTTACTGGCCACTGCTATTTTTCTTTTTGGACAATTATCTATTAAAATCCTTTATCCATTTTTTATTGTTGGATTATAAGAGTTTTTAATATATTCTGGGTATGAATCCCTTATCAGATACATGATTTACAAATACTTTCCAGCATTCTATAAGTTGTCTCTCTTTTCACTTTCTCAGTGGTGTCCTTTGAAGCACAAAGTTTTTATTTATTTTTTGGCCATACCACAATGCACGTAGGATCTTAGTTCCCCGACCAGGGATTGAACTCTCACCCCCTGCAGTGGATGTGCAGCAAAGATTTATTCCTGGGACTTCCCAACTACTGAGCTACAGACCCTGCACAGCCATAGCTAGAGAGAAGCCTGTGAGCCGCAACTAAGACTCTATGCAGCCAAATTAATTAATTAAAAAAGTATTTATTCCTGTTTTCTCCAAAGAGATTTATAGTTTTGGCTCTTACATGATCCATTTTGTGTATGGTGAAGACAGAGATACAACTTCATTATTCTGCATGCGCATATTCAGTTTTTCTAACATCATTTCTTAAGAAGACTATTCTTTCCCTGTTGAATTGTTTTGGTACCCTTGTCAAAAATCAGTTAACTATAAAAGCAGGCTTTGTTTCTGAATTTTCAATTCTATTTCACTGATCGATACACCTGTTATAGGTCAGTATCACACTTTCTGTGTAGAAAGTTTGGAAATGTGAAAGTGTAAGTTCTCTGACTTTAGTTCTTTTTCAAATTTGTTTTGGCTGTCGGGATCCCTTTCATTTCCACAAGAATTGTAGGATCAACTTGTCAATTTCTGCAGGAAAAAAAAAAAAAAACAGTTGGGATTTTAATGGTTGTTGCATTGACTCTGTAGATTATTTGGGGGAATATTGCCATCTTAACAATATTATCTTCTAATCCATGAACATAAGATGTCTTTCCAATGTTTTAGGTCTTCATTAATTTCTTTCAATAATGTTTTATAGTTTTTAGAATACAAGATTTGCCCTTCTTTTGTTAAATGTATCTTAAATATTTTATTATTTTTGATGCTATGTAAGTGTTTCATTTATTCCATTTTTGGACTGTTCATTACAAGTACAAAAAATGCTGTTGTTCAGTCACTAAGTTGTGTCCGACTCTTTGCAACCCCATGGACTGCAACACGCCAGGCTTCCCTGTCCTTCACTATCTCCCAGAGTTTGCTCAAACTCACATCTATTGATTCAGTGATGTTATCTAACCATCTCATGCAGAGAAATACACTTTATTTTTAAACTGACCTTATACTGTGCAACCTTGCTGAACCCGTTTGTTGGTTCTAACAACTTATTGGTGAATTCCCTAGGATTTTCTATATGTAAGATCGGATCACGTCTTCTACTTTTTCGTTTCCCCTCTGGATTCCTTTGATCTTGTTTTACTCCATAACTGCCTGGTGCTGCTGCTGCTGCTAAGTCGCCTCAGTCGTGTCCAACTCTGTGCGACCCCAGAGACGGCAGCCCACCAGGTTCCCCTGTCCCTGGGATTTTCCAGGCAAGAACACTGGAGTGGGTTGCCATTTCCTTCTCCAATGCATGGAAGTGAAAAGTGAAAGTGAAGTTGCTCAGTCGTGTCCGAATCCTAGCGACCCCATGGATTGCAGCCTACCAGGCTCCTCCGTCCATGGAATTTTCCAGGCAAGAGTACTGGAGTGGGGTGCCACTGCCTTCTCCAATAGAAACTCCATTACGATTTTGGATAGAAGTAGCAAGCATGGACATCTTTGTCTACTTCTTGATTTTAGGAACAAAACATTCACTTTTCTTTTTGGCTGTGCTGGGCCTTCTCTAGTTGCAGCAAGGGGCTCTCCTTGGTTGCAGTGCTCAGGCTTCTCATTGTGGTGGCCTTTCTTGCTGGAGAGCATGGGCTCCAGGCGTGGGCTTCGGTAATTGTGGCACGTGGGCTTAACTGCTCTTCAGGATGTGAAATCTTCCAGGACAGAGGGTCAGACCCATGTCCCCTGCATTTGCATGCAGATTCTTAACCACTGAACCATTAGAGATGTCCTGGAAACATTCACTTTTAAATATGAAGTTAGCTTTGGGCTCTGTAGACATTATCAACACTGAGGAAGTTTCCTTTTATTCTTGGTTTGTTGTGTGTTTTTATCATGAAAGGGTGTGAGATTTTGCTAAACACTTCTTTTGCAACAATTGAGATGGTTATGTGGGGTTTTCCCACACTTCTACAATTGAGATATAATTTGCATAGCGTAAAATTCACATTTAAAGTGGCTTTTAGTATACTTACAAAGTTAGGCAATCGTTACTATCTAATTCCAAAACAGTTTCATCACCCGCCCCTCAAAATCTCATACTTTCCACTTTCGCTTTTCCTAAATCCTTGGCAACCACTATATACTTCCTGTCTCTAAGGATGTAGCATTTATCAGTACTTCATTTCTTTTTATTGTTAAGTAATATTCCACTATATAGAAATACCACGTTTTGCTTACCTATTCATTAGTTGATGGGCATTTGATTGTTTCCACTCTTTGACTATTATGATTAATGCTACCATGCACATTCATGTGCAAGGTGTTTTGTGAACATACGTTTTCAATTCTCTCGGGTATTTAGAGTAGAATTGCTGGCTCATATAGTAACTATATGCTTAACTTTTTGAGGAACTGCCAGACTGTTTTCCAAAGTAGCTGCCCCATTTTACATTCCTACTAACCATGTGCGGCGGCGCTAGTAGTGAAGAACCTGCCCACCGATGCAGGAGCTTCAGAGACGCAGAGACATCCCTGGGGTGGGAAGATCCCCTAGAGAAGGAAATGGCAACCCACTCCAGTATTCTTGCCTGGGAAATCCCATGGACAGAGGAGCCTGACGGGCTACCGTCCGTGGGGTCGCAAAGAGTCAGACACGACTAAAGTGACGGAGCACACACACCCTACCATATATGAATGCTCCAGTTTTCCTACATCTGCGTTAAGTCACGTGGTTTTTGTTATTTATTGTTTATATGATCTATTACACGTACTCATTTTCTTTTCTTCTGAATTTTAACTGTTTATTTTATATTGAAGTACAATTGATTGACAACACTGTGATAGTTTCAGGGATACAGCAAAGTGATTCATATATACATATACACGCATCCATTCTTTTTCTAATTCATTTCACATTTAGGTTGTTGAACTCTACTGAGCAGAGTTCCCTGTGCTATGGATTCCTGGATGGAGCAGGGGTATGTAGCACCCTGTACTATACAGTAGGTCCTTGTCAGTTATCCATTTTAAATATAGCAATGTGTTCTCTCAATCCCAAACTCCCTAACTATCCCTCCCTCTGACCCTTCTCCCTTGTAAACCATAAATTCATTCTCTAAGTCTGACGTCAAACCAACTTTGCATTCATGGGATAAATCACACTTCACCTTGTTGTATCCTCCTTTTTATATGTTGCTGGATCTGATTTGCTAATTCTTTAAAGGATTTTTATGTCCATATTCATAACAGATATTCATGTATTTTTAAAGGGATGATGGTGGATGTCAAATTGCCATGGTATTTCGATTCCATCGAATACCTTTTAAAGAGTCACATAAAAGTTTACTTCCAAATGTCAATATTTACAATACTAGAAAATACATCTTTTACAAGGATTCAAGTCCGTGATGAAAATCTCAGATGTAGTTTCTGAAACATGTGAGGAGGCATACAATTTGTCAAAATTATTTTAGAAGGTGTCGCCATGGAGATGGCAGGAAGATCCCTGTTGTAGTCACTCCAAGGGGCCATTGGAAGTTTCTGAGGACAACGTGTGATCTTTTAGTATTTTACAAATCACTATTTGGCAAAAGGGTGGGAACAGGAGGCTGGTGAGAGGCCACAGTTGTAAATCCAGGCTATACGGTGGCTTGGATTAGAGTGGGAGCTGCAGAGATGGTGAGAAGTGATTAAATTGTAAATCGATGTGGATGGTAGAGCCAAGAGGATTTGCTACGGAATCTGATCTAGCATGTGGAGAGAGAGAGGGAGAGAGAATCAAGGATAATTCCAGCGACAGCGTTTGGAGCTGATCAACTCATCTCCCTATTTCTAAACTCAAACCTAAAATGGATTTGATAACACCTTTTGGTTCATATTGCTGCTGTGGGTTTTAAAGGAGGTTTACACATTCCTGAACTATAAAAGATGTAGCACCAGACCTCCAGGAAAATAGAGCAAATTTTAGTTATTGTATTGGCTATCCCTCTTTGAAGCAGATCTTCATCTTATTACTGATGTTTCAAGGGTCTTCAGTGTTCTGTTTTTCCACTAAACACTATCTTTTACACAGGGCAGGAGACCCTAGAGGGAGACCTTTGCATTCTTGGCTTATATCCCAGTGTCTGAAACATGTATTCCTTAAATATTTGTTAACTATCTTCTTGACAAATCTCATTGATATAATGTTTCTACAAATCTATATCCTTCGGTCTCCCCATTACTTCAGGTTCAAAATTTTTTAGCCTGACTACGAGCCCCTATTTTCTTCTCTTCCCCCCTCACTGTTTCCCAGGCCCCTGTGATCCATACATGCAGGTTCCAATAACAGGATAAAAATGTACACCGTTTCAAAGGCATGGTCATGTTTTTTTTTTTTTTGAACACAGATGAAAATAAATCTGTGACATGAATGTGTGACTGACACACACACTTCTGGACAAGTTTGTTTTACTTTTCTCATTGTAAATGAGCCTATTAATACCTCCATTGGTGGCTTTCAAACTTTTTTATTGGAACGCTTAGTTACATATATGTTTTACATTATGAACAGAACATAGCACATATGCGATACACACGCAAACAAAATAAAAAATCATGAAATGACACATTCTTACTTCTAGTGATGCTAATATTTTAAGTTTTACTTTAGTTCATATTTACAAAATAACAATTATGGCTCAGTGCATGTCTTTCATGATCTTCTCAAGGGTTTTGACCCACAGTTTAAGAAAAGATTGTGTTGGAGCGCTAAATGAGATAATGTATGTAAAGGGTTTGGCCCAGAGGAAGGCTCTCGAAGTGTTAGGGTAAAGAAACCTACAAAGTGAAGTAACGGGCAAGAATGTGTCAATTCTAATGGCAAGTGGGGAAGAGGAAAACTGAAGGATGAGTGGATAAAATACCAACAGTTAAAAAATGTCAGTGCCACTTGGAGCTTCTTAGCACCCATATTTGTATGGCCAGTTGCTTCTTGGGGCTCTCAAATCAAACATCCCGCCCTATGTATTAAATAGCTCTTCCCTAGAACTAGTTCTCATTACCCGTCACCAGCCACCCCACCACCCACCTCCCGCTCTTATCTCATTGTATCCTATTACCCTGTTACTTCTTTCACAGAACCAAGCTTATCTGAAATTAATGATCTATTTGCAGTTTATTGTCTGCTGTAACACTTCCATTTTGAGGATAGGAATCTTGTCTATCTTGCTAAACTGCATCCCTCATAAATACAGTGCCTACCAGACATGCAATAGTTCTTGAATGAATGAGTGACCACAAGGAAAGGAGCAAGAAAGCGTTTTAATCAAATATAAGTGTAGTCAATGCCTTACAGATTTTTTTTAAGTTCCAGAATACTTTGCTCATTTTACGATTTATGAAAATTGGATGACATGAGAAAAAATAACCAAGGGAGAAATGTGTACTTAAAGGGTTCGTCGTCGTTCAGTCGCTCAGTCGTATCCGACTCTTGGCTACCCCATGGACTGCAGCACGCCAGGCTTATTTAAGTCATGAAAGAACCAAGCAGGAAACTAGGAATTGTACACACACGAATGAATGAACTTTCCGGGACAGGCTGCAGTTCCTCCCCAGGGCAGGAGGCGGCGCTAGTGTCACGCCAACTCAGCCGCCGACAACTCTTGGTCCCTCTGGCTGACCGTCCAACGCCAATGCCCGAGGACCGTGAGGGAACTAGCCAGTAGAAAGCCGTCTTAGTTACAGGGTCGGGCGGAAACGTCCAATGAGCGTAGCGGGTCTAATCAAGGGGCGGTGCCAAGAAGAGGGGCGGAGAGAAGCGGTTAGAGGTGGGAGTTGGCGCTGCGAGCCGGGCAGGGACCGCGGAGCTGAGATGCGGACGGGGCCGCGCCGGTGACCGGAGCTGCCGCCCGACATGAACTCGCTGGAGCAGGCGGAAGGTAGGGTGCGCTTCCTGGGCCCTTTCCTAACTCCTCCCGGAAGCTCGCGGGGCTCTGGAGGCGCCGGAATCGTGGAGACCTGGGCGGGAGAGAGGAGGCTGATGCGGACGGGGCCGCGCCGGTGACCGGAGCTGCCGCCCGACATGAACTCGCTGGAGCAGGCGGAAGGTAGGGTGCGCTTCCTGGGCCCTTTCCTAACTCCTCCCGGAAGCTCGCGGGGCTCTGGAGGCGCCGGAATCGTGGAGACCTGGGCGGGAGAGAGGAGGCCGCGAAGGATGGACTGACGGGGCCCGAAGCTGGGGGCGCGGGGGCCGGCCCAGGGGCCAAGGGGCGGCCGGACACGGCCAGACGCTGCTTCCGGCGCGCTGGCCTCCGCCGGCGCTGGAGAGGCGCTGCGTCAGCTCCCCGCTACTCCCCGTGCGTGAACCAGGGAGCTTCCCGCCCGGTTCCTTCTGTCTCTTACTCGTTAGCAAACCGTTGTACTTTGTGCCTTGTAGGGCGCTAACTCACTTTATTTTTTTCTAATAGTCGATAAGAGTTGTATCCCTAATTCCTGCCTTGGTTTTTGGTAACTGCCGGGGTAAGGGAGTGCTTCTTGGTCTCTTTTTTAAAGTTTGAAAAGCGCAACTGAAAATGATACCTTACCTTGCTCATTCAGAGAGAACACCTTGAACGCCCCTGCCTTGTAGAACCAGGCGTCGGCGCTCCAGAAGTGCCAGATAGATCATCTGTAAGCTCTTGGGAGGCCAGAAAGGGGAGAGTCTTTCCATTACCCATCCGTTAGCTGTATCAGAAGTCCAGTAAGAGCAGACTGAAAGCGTAACTTAATTAAACATAAGGGCATCGAAACTTTGGTCCTAAGTAAGACATTATCCTAATACGGAGTTCTTGATTCCAACAGAGTTAAAACTCGACTTGATTTTGATCCTTTATTTGCAACCCCAAATTTCTAGCTTTTGCGCCGACTGAAGCTGCTGTTGATTTTCCACATACCATTTTATGTGAAATTGGAACTAAAGAAACCTAGTGTTTCTGTCAAGTGCATAAAGCTATCATAGTAAAGAAGTAAACCGTGCAAAAAAAAAAAGAAAAAGTAAAGATGTAAGTTGGTATGCAAGACCTGAAGCAGTTAGAGTATCTAAAATTCATCATAATAGATTGAGACTAGTAAGAGTGGCTAATTTCAAAATTGAAATCTTTTTACCTAGATCTCAAGGCTTTCGAGAGGAGACTTACTGAATATATTCATTGTTTGCAACCTGCCACTGGACGTTGGAGAAGTAAGTGCTTGGACATTTTTTTTAAGGGAAAATAAGCTGACAGTTGATACTTTTATTCTGCCTAGCAGTGATTTGCTTTCATGTAAAACTTTTGATTAACAAATGCTTGCTTAAAAACAAATGCTTGCTTTATTAAACCATAATTTCCCTTTTGACAGTTCTAGACCTATTTAATATTGTAAATAACGGCATTTTTAAGAAATTTTAAGAAAAGAAACTGACAACCCTAAAAGGATAGTCTTATTTTGTGTGGTTGACTTTTAATTTTTATATTAAAATATATATATTTTGTTAGACATATATGGTAAATCTGGTTACCAGAACACTTAATAAAAATTTCAGTAGTCTGTTTAACAGTTTTACAATTTTGCCTGTAAACTATTGAAGTAAAGTTTGTTAAAGGAAGTGATATTCAACAATACTGTAAAATGTGACTTGAAAGAATTGTAGTTACTGCCCCGTGGAAATATATAGGAAATAGGAAATGTAGACAGATATATAAGTGATAAGATCAGTAAGCAAAATACTTTGTTAACTTATGTTGGGAGTGTCTTAATTTCTTGGCTGTTCATTGCTGAAGTTTAATTTTTTCCAAGAGTGAAAAGTGAAAATTGCTCAGTTGTGTCCCACTCTTTGGGACCCCATGGTCTCTATTATAGTTCATGGACTTCTCCAGGCCAGAATACGAGAGTGGGCGGCCTTTCCCTTCTCCAGGGGATCTTCCCAACCCAGGGATCACACCCAGGTCTCCCACACTGCAGGCAGACTCTTCAGATGAGCCACAAGGGAAGCCTGAGAGGGACATACTTTATTCTGAAGTACCGTTCAGTTGGTAGGACTGAACTGAAGAGCACTATTGAAGTCAGGGGTCTTTCCCTATGTCAGGATTTTTTGTGTAATTTTTATTAAATCTGTTTGCAAAGTGCTAATCATACGTTACAGGAATTCTAATTGGTCAGAATTCACGAGTAGTAATGATTTTTCTCAAGCTCTCTCATTTACCTAGGAATTATTTGGAAAACCTTATTTCGCTGTTACTTGGGAATCTTTTTAAATGTATAGGATTATAAAATGTAATATAATGAGTACACTTTTTCTCTGGTTCATTGTCTCAGTGCTTCCATATAAACGACATCAGCTTGTTTAGTATACCCATGTGTATGAGGTCCTGTGTGGTGGGTTTGATTATGATTTTGCTTCATTTTAAGAAGAGAAAAATCTGTATACTTTAGTATATTTCTTATTAGAAATATAGAAATGTAAGAAACTGAGTTTAATCTGTTCTGAGCTGAGAGCATAAATTTGAAATTTTGAGTATTATTAAATAACTAAAATGAGATTGTTTTTCTATGATTTGCCTCTTCTAAAAGTGCATCACCAGAGGTTCTAGATAGTTAAGATTTTGCATTATTTCTGTTGCTCTTTGAAGCTTGATCTGTAAATTTTTAAAATGTTTGCATCCCAATTGAAAGAAAGTAACTGTCTTGGTCTCTAGAACATTAACTAGGTCTTGGTGCCCCTGTATTATTTTTAATAGTATAATAGTATTTTAGTAATATTATTTATTCTCAAGTTTTACTTATGCTTTATCTAGAATTTCTAAAATAATTCTACTTTAATGAGGAGAAAGAATCTTTCTAACTTGTACTGTCAGTAATCCTACCCCAACTTTCCTTAAGTCCCTTAAAGAAAATCTGATACTGATTGGTGTGCTCTACACGCCTAACACTGACCTTTGTTTAATTCAACAACAGGCGGTTGTCTGCAAGGCAAAATTCTTTAGGCCAAGTTCTCAGTGCATTCATAAAAGAGTCTTTGTTTGGTTTGTTTACATTAAAAACTGAGGTTTTGGTTGGGAGTGTTTTTTGTTTTGAATCTGCAGAAAGCATAAAGCACATAACAGAAATTTACATTAAAGTTTTACCACCTTGGTTCTTACTGCTTTTAATTTCATAAATCTATAGAAATACTGACTAAAGAATTCAGGGGGACAGTATCCGCCTCAGTTACTAAGGTTGACATTGTTTTAGAGAATTCCCCAAGGTCTTGTGGCAAGTTTCCCTAATTCCTGAGTGGAGTACATTTTCCATTTAATGAAGTGCTGCATCCTCTGGCTGTTGTTTATTAAGAACTGGTAGTAGTATCATATTAATGGCTTATTTCCTTACTAATTTCGTGTTTATCTTTCATCAGTGCTTCTTATAGTGGTATCTGTCTGTACAGCTACTGGTGCCTGGAACTGGTTAATAGATCCCGAGACACAAAAGGTAGAAGTTTTGATTTAAAATCTTCCATAGATTAAGTGAGACAGTGGCTATAGCAGTGCTTTATTTTTTGTAAAGTATTAATCAAATGCTACCTATTGGTACTAGTAGTGATATTAATCATGTTAAAATATGCCTTATATTAATTTGCTTGAAAAAAACTTTGGCTGGCTATTGCGGGTCAAGTATCTCTGCAGAGAAAAAGGTCTAAGAAATACTACTTATATTACTTTTCATTTCTGAACTTGTATGCAGTTGTTATGTATCTCACTATTACATATTTCAGTGTAAACACTATATTTTATTTTGTTCATTTAGTGTCATCAGTACCAACTTTTAAAACTATACAGCAATATTTTCTTCTATGAGTTACTTTTGTTAATGTCTTTTCTCACCCCGTAAAGCATTCAAGACAACTTTGCAGTAAGCATTATCATTAAATAATAGATAAAAGTGTACTAAGCAGCCAAGACTAGAAAAAAAACAGGAGAATGTCAGAACCAGGACTGAAACCTGGTCACTAATACCATAGACCATCTGGGCCAGCATAATCGCCAGGGTCTCTGAAATTGCACACCACCCTTATGACAGAAAGTGAAGAGGAGCTAAAAAGCCTCTTGATGAAAGTGAAAGAGGAGAGTGAAAAAGTAGGCTTAAAGCTCAACATTCAGAAAACTAAGATCATGGCCTCTGGTCCCATCATTTCATGGGAAATAGATGGGGAGACAGTGGAAACAGTGTCAGACTTTATTTTTGGGAGCTCTAAAATCACTACAAATGGTGATTGCAGCCATGAAATTAAAAGATGCTTAGTCCTTGGAAGGAGAGTTATGACCAACCTAGACAGCGTATTAAAAAGCAGAGAATTTACTTTGCCAACAAAGGTCCATCTAGTCAAGGCTATGGTTTTTCCTGTGGTCATGTATGGATGTGAGAGTTGGACTGTGAAGAAAGCTGAGCGCCAAAGAATTGATACTTTTGAACTGTGGTGTTGGGGAAGACTCTTGAGAGTCCCTTGGACTGCAAGGAGATCCAACCAGTCCATTCTGAAGGAGATCAGTCCTGGGTGTTCATTGGAAGGAATGATGCTAAAGCTGAACCTCCAGTACTTTGGCCACCTCATGTGAAGAGTTGACTCATTGGAAAAGACTCTGATGCTGGGAGGGATTGGGGGCAGGAGGAGAAGGGGACAACAGAAGATGAGATGGCTGGATGGCATCACTGACTCGATGGACGTGAGTCTGAGTGAACTCTGGGAGTTGGTGATGGACAGGGAGGCCTGGCGTGCTGCGATTCATGGGGTCGCAGAGTCAGACACGACTGAGCAACTGAACTAAACTGAACTGAACTGAAGTCACTGCCAGTTCCATGGTTTTCATCATGAAGAGAACACATGTGTAAATTCCCTAAACTGTCAAAGCCCTTCTTTATCAACTTCGTTTTATCTTAAAAAAAAAATTCTGCCTGAAGTTTAATATAGGAGACATTGAGAGATCTCCCGTTGGACACTGTCTAAGAATATCGCTGTGCCAAATGCAATAACAGATTTCATAATATTTCTTGAAGCATCCTTTGATGAAACATGATAGCATGTTTCTGAAATTTCTACCTCTTTCTACCAACTTGTGCCTTAATTTAAAACTTGAGCTTTTTTGTTAGAGGCAATAATCATCTTCAGTTTTTCAGTGAAGTTTCTTTTCTCCCAGTTCAGCTTTCTTTAGGTATTAATGATACTGTAATTTTCACAAAATTAACCTTACTTTCCCTTTTAAGCTATAACTAGATAAACTATTTCCAGTAGCTTTATTTACAACCTTTAAGCTATATAGAAGAAAAACTTAGACTTTTGTCAGCAGTGTAAATGGCAGTTCAGACAACCAAGGGGTTATTTACCATGTAATCTCTCTGACTTTATCCACTGAGGTGGAAACACAAAAGAGTAGGAGCAGGGGAGGTTGGTGATGGGATTTCACGTTAATAGAGGAGTTTTTATAATGGATAAGAAACTCTCCTGTGTGTCCCTTTATAGCTGGTACTCATCCTTAGGGGAAGAGTGAAGGAGGCTGGCAAGAAAAAGGTATGTCTTGGGAAATGAATCTGACTTCTAATTGGAAAAAACATAAGCTGATTTCAGCTAGTTGACATCTTAATAAAACATAGAATTAATGTAATATGAAATAGGCTCAAAATTGTATAGTTAATGTAATTCTCTAAATTAGGTGAGAATGTAACTATTAGCCTAAATGTCAACTCTATATTTCAATATTTAATAACTTCAAACCTGACAAGAGTAAATAAACAGCAATTGTGTCTGTAAGAAGAGTTGCAAACTCAAAAGCCAATGGCTAGCTGGAGGAACACAAGGGGAGAGGGAATGTGGCAAGCTGGAAAGTACAGGAGTGCCTAAACTAAAGGAGGAAATTGTTACTTGGATGCAGTTGATTGTTGCCATGGAGGAAAGAAGGCGGATGCTGACCTAATTAAAATTAAAACACTGTATGTGCTAATATTGTGCAGGGCTCATAAAACACAGCTAGCCTGTGGGAATTGCACTGTCCTCAAGGGTTTAAGAAGACATTACTCTGGAATATTAATCTTTCTTCAAGATCCCATCCTTCTGGGAGCCATCTCCTTCCTGATGTTTTCAACCTGTCATCTCTTCACTTGACAAATTTATTTAGCCAGTACCATGCTAGGCCCCTGTTGTTCCTTAAGTTTAGTTCTCTGTCTTGAAACATGTACACACATCTTAGTATCAGAGTGGAGCACAGATGCCCTTAGTTTGATTCTGTTGCTCCCATTTAGTTTCTAGTCCACTTGGTTTCTTTTTCTAGACTCTTAAATACTTGCCTTCTCCATCTGCATTCTCATTCCCAGTAATCTGGCTTCAGTGCCTGCGCTTGTTCCCATTCTGGATCCTGTTCCCTTGTCCTTCTACATAGTCTCAGAATTGTGGATGGTTCTGTTTTTTTTCTACCATCTGATTATGCTCATATCTGAAATTAGCCCTTTGTTTCTCTTGAACTGTAGTTTTTTATGGATAGCTACTAATTATTCTCTCCTCCTGGAATGTCCTGTGGCTATCTGCATCTAGTAACTTCAAAACCAAACTCATGTTTTGTCTCTTTCAGAAAGAAAGGGTGATGCTGAAACTGAGTCTTGTAAGGATATGTAGGAGCTAGCCAGGTGAAGAGAGAAAAGGAAAATGGTAGTGATTAGACTGAGACCAGGTTGTGTATGCAGTTTGCTCACTTCTGCTTTAACAGGAAAGGTAACTAGATCATGTCTGATTTGTGTTTTCATTGAGATTAGAGGCTTCATCTCCATTCATTCAACAATATTTATTGAGCACCTGTATTTGCCTGGGTGGTTGCTCATTCGTGTGCACTTCTTTGCGACCTTTTGGACTGTAGCCCGCCAGGCTCCTCTGTCCATGGGATTTCCCAGGCAAGATTACTGGAGTGAGTTGCCATTTTCCTCCTCCAGGGGATCTCCCCTGCCCAGCAATTGAATCCCTGTTTCCTGTGTATCCTGTATTGCAGGATATCCTGATTCTTTACCCACTGAGCCACCGGGGAAGCCCCTGAGCACCAATATTTGCCAAGTTCTATTTCAGGTGTTGGGAAAATAGCAATGCCATGCCCAGGACAGTGTCCCTCCTCCTGCAGAACTTTTTTCTTTTTGGCCATGGCACATGGCATGTGGAATCTTTCCTAACCAGAGATCAAAGCCCCCTTCTCTGGGAGCATGGAGTCTTAACCACTGGACTGCCTGGGAAGTCCATGGAACTTGTAGTCTTAGGCTTTTTAAATTACTTCTAACTAGGAAGGGTTCAGTAAATATTGTCAGTAGGGTATTTTTTTAATTATAGAATTGCATTTGTAATGGTTCAAGCATTTGGAATGAATGGAGGGAATATTACTCTATTGTTTTGCTGCATTGAAGATTTAAAACAGACATTAATTTGTGTAGCATAGCAATATGAAGAACTGGAATTTGGGAAAGTCTTCAAATTCCCTTTTTTTTTTTGCCTTGCCTCGCAGCTTATGGGATCCCAGTTCCCTCTTGTTCCTTGTTCAGTGGCTAAGTTGTCTCTTGACTGTTTGTGATCCCACAGACTGCAGCATGCCAGGCTTAGCTGTCCTTCACCGTCTTCCAGAATTTGCGCAGACTCATGTCCATTGAGTTGGTGATGCCATTCAACCATCTCATCCTCTGTGACCCCTTCTCCTCCTGCCCTCCAGTCTTTCCGAACATCTGGGTCTTTTCCATTGAGTTGGCTCTTTGCATTAGGTGGTCAAAGTATTGGAGCTTCAGCTCCAGCGTCAGTCCTTCCAGTGAATATTCAGGGTTGATTTCCTTTAAGATTGACTGGATTGGTCTCCTTCTTGTCCAGCTGACTCTTCAGGAGTCTTCTCCAGCACCAAAATTCAAAAACATTGATTCTTCTTTATGGTCCAACTCTCATATCCAGACATGATTATGGGAAAACCATAGCTTTGACTAAATGGACCTTTGTCAGCAAAGTGATATCTCTGCTTTTGAATACAGTCTAGATTTGCCATAGCTTTTCTTCCAAGGAGCAGTTCCCTGACTAGGGATCAAACCCAGGCCATGGCAGTGAAAGGCCAAAAGCCACCAGGGAACTCACCAAATTCTCATACTTTAGAGAATTAAATGTTACATGTATTCATGCACAAGTAAAGAAGTAGGAATCAATACTGTTCTAAGATTTTAACTTTTTTATGTTTCAAACTCTTCTTTTGACAGGTGTCCTTCTTCACATCTTTATGGAACCATCCATTTTTCACCATTAGCTGTATCACTCTAATAGGCTTATTCTTCGCTGGAATTCACAAGAGAGTAGTTGCACCGTCAATGTATCCTTTATCATGAATTGAATTTTATTCTCTGAACTAAACTAAAGCACCTCTCTGGGTGTTGTTAAAAGCTTACTTTTGAAATACAAATTTTCCTTTGACCATATTTATTCAGTATAGCTGCTCGATGTCGAACTGTGTTAGCAGAATACAACATGTCTTGTGATGATGTAAGTATTTTCATTAGAAAACTTAGACAGTATGTGAAAGGACTGAAGTTCTTTGGTTTAAGTGAAAAAAGTGTTAAAAATAATTTGTCTCAGTGGAATTAATAGGGAGAACATTCATTGTAGCATTGATTCGAAGACACTTTTTTTAAAAATACTGTAACATCCCTGAAAATTGAGATACATCTAATAATCAGTGGTGTCTCATAGTTAAATTGATAGTATAATCTGTCTTAATGACATAAAGTCATGATGCATCTTCTAACTGAAGCTGTCTTCATTCAGTGAAATACAGTGGTCATTATTGGCCAAAAATGACTCGCTGGGAGTTGGTTTTATAAACTACTGTTATTTGTCTCATGGTGTTGTGTATATAGGGTTTTAAATAGAGTAATAGATTAATTGATAGAGTATAGACGTATGAACCTGCTGTTTTTTTAACAAATCACATATCAATATGTTGAGAATATGTCACAATATTGATTTTATTTATAAAAAGCATTTTTACCTTCAACTTAAAAAGCTGTTTAGTAATACCTACCCAGTATAGAAAATTAGAATAAAAGGCCAAAAAAACTATAGGGCAGGAGAACAACTGGATCAGTGAAAGAGAATGTAGAGGATAGTATCCACGATACATGAAGACTTATTAAAAATCAATAATAAAAACACAAATAGTACATTTTTAAAATGGGAAAAGGTTATGTCATATCACACAAGTGGAAATACAAATGGATAAAGGTGAAAACTGAACAGCCTTGTTTATCATGAAGGAAGTGCAAGTTAAACAGCTCATTTATAAAGGAACTGATTAGTAAAAATTAAATACTTTATAACTAGTATTGTGGTGAAATGATGCAGCCACACACTGCTTGTTGGGAATATACATTGATGCAGTAGATTGCCATTTCTCTTGCCAGGGAATCTTCTTGACCCAGCGATTGAACCCAAAACCCAGGTCTTCTGCATTTTAGGTAGATAACTTTACCATCTGAGCCACCAGGGAAGCCCTATTTGAAGGATGTTTTTCATCATTCTTTTTTTTTTTTTTTTGCATGAAAGTGAGAAGTGAAAGTGAAGTCGCTCAGTCGTGTCCGACTCAGCGACCCCATGGACTGCAGCCCACCAGGCTCCTCCGTCCATGGGATTTTCCAGGCAAGAGTACTGGAGTGGGGTGCCATTGCCTTCTCCGCATCATTCTTATAAAATGTAGTATATGCTTGCCTCATGACCTAACCATTCTGCTTTTCTTCTCCTACCCTGGTTGGGGGTACCATCCCACAGGTACACAGGGTGGTTCATTATAACATCCTTAGTAGTGGAAAAAAAAAATGGAAATAATTTTTGTGTCTCAACAAGGGAGTGGTGAAATAGACTGTGGTAAAGCCATATCATAGGAAATCAGAAGTAAATCTGTAAATACAGACATGGAAGCATCCAAGACATAATGTTAGGAGCAAAAAGTAAATTAACAAACAATATGGTCAGTTTGGTGCTTTTTTTTTTTTAAGTTTTAATTAGGGAAATTTCCAAACATAAGAAGGCAAAGAGAAGAGCTAAATGAACTTCATTTATCCTCAACCGGTGTCAACAGTAAATCAGCTCTTGGCCATTCTTTTTTGTTTTCATGGCCATTCTTAATGTGTACCTCTGCCCACCTTCCCCATCATCAGGTTATTTAGAAATGAAACACTTCATTAGCATGTTAGAAGCACCAAATTTTTATTCATATATGTGAATATAAATCCATTAAAAAAAAAGTGTGTAAGAATTCATGCTAAAACTGTTTTCTTTTGTAAGAGGACTAGAGTTTGAGGTAAATGGAAAGGATGACTTTGGCTTGTCTTGTTTGAACTTTTTATTAAATCCATGGTATTTTTATACAGTGGAATACTACACATCTTATAATAGGTTAAAAGGGTACAAAAGTGCTGAAACATAGTAGCATTGGTGAGTTTCAAAAACGCCTAAGTGAAAGAAGTAGAAGCGAAAAAACACACACCATGTGATTCTATTTATTTAAAGGTCAGAGACAGGCAGGTTAATCTATGGTGAGCAGTTATGTCGGGAGCTCAGGTTCCATTGATCTTAGAAAGAAGCATGGAGGAGCTTTCTAAGTGGTGGTGATGTTCTGTAGCTTGCCTGGAGAGGTGGCAACTTGGGTCTATACATTTGTCAGAACTTAACAATTTTATATGAATTACACCCCAGTAAAACAGTAGAAAACTTAGTGTCAAAGTTCTACCAAGATACAAAAGTATTACCAAAAATTAAGGGAAAGTCAGACTTGAGAGGGAGCCAGAATCCTGACAACGCTTTTGACCTAGAACCTTGCAACCAAAGATAGTCACCATGTTTTATGTTTTATTGTGTATCTCATGTACTTATTATAAGAGAAAGATGTTATAAGTTTATGAGTAAAGAACCTCTAAACACTGTTAAACAGGGTTTTCAGTTCTGCTCTTTGACCCAGTGTTAGTATTTCAGAGCTGCCATATATTGGACATTAACTGTATACAAGGTCTTGGGCCTGTTTTTCTTGTTTATTTGCATGATCTCAGTTAATGTCATCCCTTTTGTTTAATTACATAGTGCTCCACTTTATGGATGCATCATAATTTCATCCACACTTTGCATGTTGTATATGTTGTGCATATTTCATTAGAACTTAAGCTCCATGAGGACAAGAAACTCGTTTGTTACTGGGTCTTTAACGTCTCTTGAGGCCTGGCACATGATAAGCGCTCAGTAAATCCTGAATGAAAGAATAGGACTTAAATGTGCATCCTTACACTTGCATCTCTTCAGATAAGTTCCTAGAAATGAAATTCTTTGGATTATATGGTATGTACTTTTTTTTTTTTTTTATTAATATGACACTGGCCCTACTGTATCCATCTGCACATGGATACAGAAGAGTTGTATCCACGTGCGTTGAATACCAACAGCATATGAATGTCTATCGTTCCAACCTTAGGTTTGCATTTTAACTTGAGGAAATTAAAGTTTTGATGTTAGAAAATGGGAAAAGTTTTTGTTCAGATACACAGTTTTATTTACGTTTTATAGACTCCACTTGGTAAGGAGCATAAATTAGCCTATACAAGTCTGGATTTTATTTTATCCAATGGGTTGGTTGACTGATTTTCAGGAAGATTGTATGTGTGTGTTTTAAAGTACTAAAGATATTAGAAGAAAATTCTACACAAAGAACACTTTGAAGATATAAGTATTGCTTAATCTTGACTAAATATAGAGGGGGTGTTCTGATGCCTTATAAGACTTTTAGGAAAGTGGTGATATTTTTAATAGAACTGTATATATATATTTTTTTAACCTTTTTTTCTTTTCATTTTTACAGACAGGAAAGCTAATTTTGAAACCTAGGCCTCATGTTCAATGACAATCTACACTCATTGTTTTGGGACTTAAAACAACCTTTCTTCAAAAAGTGATACAGCAAAAAGCCATAAAAGATTCCTTTTACAGTTGGATATGTGACTGTCATAGCAACAAAGGACAAGAAATGTGCAATATTTACCCAGATTATCTTCATGATGATGACTCATTATCAGTGCTGTGATACCTTTGATTATCTGTGTTTCAGTATTAGTGTCACTTTAGTACTTCAGATCCTGCAAAGATTTTTGCAGATGAAGTATGTATGTAATATGTTACTAAGTTAAACTTAGAAACAGAACCTCATCCAGTTTTTATAATGTATTTTTGCAAACTACTGTAAATAGCCAATCAATGCCAATGTTAAAGAGGAAATGTTATGTGGACATCGTTCTCCTGCACCAGTATTTTAAGAACATCCGCTTGCCATCTCCACAGCTCTTTAAAAAAACCGGCTATTACTTATAGCTGTGCCTTTTACTCTGTACTCCTCTTTTAATCATAATGCAGGAAAAACATCCGATTGAGCTTAGGCTAAGGAAAATTCATCTCCGTTATGTTGTAAGAAATTGTAGATGTTTTGAGAAACAGTTTTTGTTAAACCAGAAGTGAATTTCAGCCACTGTAGTGCTATTTCCCAGGTTCATTGTTTTCATTTAATGCTAAATATACTTTATATTTTTTTAAATGATTTTAAGAACGCTCCAAAGGCTTCTGAGTAGACAAATTTAGTTAAAAATTGCATATTGTCTGGGAATTTGACAGTCATTGTTTTAGATTGTTGGATTTTATGCTGTGGTAGACATGCTGTTACACTAGTATTGTGCAGGTGTGATTGGTCATCCACTCCATCACGGGATCACTTGGGAGCAGTGCCACAAACTAGAGTCTAAAATTCTCACTGTTTAGAGAGTGTTAATGACATACTGTGTATGCATATTAGCCACATGTACTATAATAACCCTTAAGATTAAACTATTGGGATTGCTGTAAATATTTTAAAGAACTGGAGGTGCCTTTTACCTGTTTATTAGAAGATTTTGAAAAGGTTTAAATTATTTCATGAGAAATCTTTTAAATTTCATTTAATGTAAAGCTGAAAATTCAAAGACAGGACAAAAAATTTTTAACAAGGCTGCCATTTATCTTAAATGTGTTCATCTTGGCTTTCACATGTATAAAATTTTATTCTTTGAACTGCAGCAATAAACCCTCTGCTCCTACCAAGTCTTAAGAGGGTATTCTATATATTCTTCATTGTTTTATTTCCTGTAAATTTTGTAGGTAAATATGTGCATAAAAATAAATACTTTATATATACATAGTGATTGGGCTTTTCCTTGGTTTAAGTCTGTAACTGAAAAGAATTTTAAGCATACTGTGTGTCAGATACAGGTTAGTTCCAAATGAGATATTTTACTCTAACTGTAGGTTCAGTAGAGCAAATTTCAAGTGACAGTTGAAGGTACACAGTTTATCAGGCTGTCAATACTTTTAATATGTCTTATTCTGTGTGCTGTGTCCTCAGTTACTCAGTTGGGTCTGCCATGGACTGTGGTCTACCAGGCTCCTCTGTCCTTGGAATTTTCCAGGCAGGGATGCTGGAATGGGTTGCTATTTCCTACTCCAGAGGATTTTCCTGGCCCAGGAACTGAACCCAGGTCTCTTGCGTCTCTTGCATTGGCAGGTGAATTCTTTACCTCTGTGCCACCTGGGAAACCCCATTTCTTATTCATCGTTATCTAATAACATTTGGCACTTAATTAGGAAATTCAGGTTTTCTCAACAACTGATCGCTAGTTTTCTCCAAGAGTATAAAACTAAAGAGCGATTTCATATGTCCTAAATCCTTTATGGAATCATCAGCTATTTCCTGTATTTAACAAAAGCCTTGACTCTCCTTCCCTGGAAATCTACATCTGTGTAATGAGTATACTTCACACGTACATGGATGGAGAGGATTCCAAGGATTTCCTGATGTCAGGCTGCTTGGAATCCATTGGCTCTAAGAAAGAAACTTTTGTTACAGTTCCAAAGACTTTTCATACCTTAACTTCTAGCAGAATAATATATTTTCCAAAAAAGTCTTTATTCTGATTGAAACGGCCCAAGGATCCTTGCCAAGCTAGCTTCTTAACCACCAGCACCCTCACTCTTGTATGCCCTTCCACACTGTAAGGAAATTGCTGTTGAGACTAGTCCTCTAACTTTATAGGTGGGAAAGGCAGTCTTAGATTTTCAAAGTGACTTTACATCCACCTGACTTACTGAAGACAACCAACACTAAGTCTCTTGACTCAGATTGAAAGGGTGCGTGTGTGTGACTTAAGTCATGAGCCATTACAATGGTATGGTTAAGAATGTACACTCTTAGGCCAAACTGTCTGGATTCTGATCTCAGATCTACTACTTGCTACTTTTGTAACCTTAGGCAAATTATGTAGCCTTAGTTTTTTCATTTATAAGATAGGCATGGTGCCAGTCTTCTAGATAGGGAAAGGCACAATGTATAGGATAAAGGTGTATTGCCAATCATCCAGGCTTATATCCAGTATTATTAATTCACGGAGAGCACTTAACTAGCGCTTGGCTACAGAGTCAGTGCTCAGTAAATCTAGTTGTTAAACCAAACACTGAAGGAAAAAAAACCTCGTTGTTACAGCTACTTTACCTAATATTAACATCTCAGTTGAGATAGCCATGAGGGGAGATTTTAAGTTAGAAGGCTAACTGCTAAGATTTGTAATGTAAAAAGCCATAGTGAAATTAACGTAGCTTCATTATAACTTCATTAAGTCAAACATCGTTTATCCTTGCTTTCTGTATTCTGATTTTCCTACAGTTATCTGTCAATATCAGACATTTGCCCCTGCCCTACCCTAAAAAATCATTTTTTTTAATCTAACATTGTTATTATGAAAAATTTTAAAACAAATGTAGAAGTAGAGAAAGTGGTATAATGGACACCCATGGACCCATTGCCCAATTTTAAGTTACCAACAAACGTAACCAATTTGTCTTGTGTTCTACTTCCTCACCCCCACAGAGCATTATTTTGAAGTAAAGCCTAGATAATTTTTCATTAAAACCGTAAATATACCAGTAAATATCTCGTGTATCACATGTAAAGCAATAATTTTGTACCATCAAAGGTACAAAGGGGCTGTCTCCCCCTTCTGCCTTCAGTCTTTACCAGCATCAGGGTTTTCCAGTGAGTCGGCTCTTGGCATCAGGTAACCGAAGTATTAGAGCTTCAGCATCAGTCCCTCCAGTGAATATTCAGGGTTGATCTCTTTTGGATTGATTGGTTTGATCTTACTCTCCAAGGGACTCTCAAAAGAGTCTTCTCCAGCACCACAGTTTGAAAGAATTATTCGGTGCTCAGCCGCCTTTATGGTCTGACTCTCACATCCATACATGATTACTAGAAAAACCATAGCTTTGACTATATAGACCTCTGTTGGTAAAGTGATGTCTCTGCTTTTTAATACACTGTCCAGGCTTGTCACAGCTTTTCTTCCAAGAAGCAAGCATCTTTTAATTTGGTGGCTGCAGTCACCCTCTCCAGTGATTTTGGAGCCCAAGAAAATAAAATCTGTCACTGTTCCCACTTTTTCCCCATCTGTTTGCCTTGAAATGGTAGGACTAGATGCCTTGATCTTAGTCTTTTGAATGTGGAGTTTTCAGCCAGCTTTTTCACTCTCTTACCCTCATCAAGAGGCTCTTTAGTTCCTCTTTGCTTTCTGTCATTAGAGTGGTATCGTCTGCATGTCTGAGGTGGTTATTTCTCCCTGCAATCTTTTTTTTTTCCCTCCCAGCAATCTTGATTCCATTTTGTGATTCATCCAGCCCAGCATTTCACATGATGTACTCTGCATGCAAACAGGCTAACTATATAATCTTGATGTCCTCCTTTCCCAATTTTGAACCAGTCCGTTGTTTCATGTCTGGTTCTAACTGTTGTTTCTTGACCTGTATATAGGTTTCTCAGGAGGCAAGTAATACGGTCTGATATTCCCATCTCTTTAAGAATTTTCCACAGTTTGTTGTAATCCACACAGTCAAAGGCTTTCACATAGTCAATGCAGCAGAAGTAGATGTTTTTTTGGAATTCTCTTGCTTTTTCTTTGATCCAGTGGATGTTGGCAATTTTACCTCTGGTTCCTCTGCCTTTTCTAAATCCCACTTGTAGGATTCAGGTACTGTTGAAGAAATTTTTAAAAAGAATCAGATAAATTTGAATAGCCACAGTTTGGGGAAAAAAAACAACCACCTAGGGTCTGGGACTGGGTTTCTGAAATCCCTATTTCTGAATTATGTCTGATTACATTTGTCAACTCATGCATGTAAAATATTTTTTCAATAAATTATGTAAAGTGACTCCAGTCAAGAGCTTCAAGAGTAAACATCATTATCACAGTGAACACCACTGCTCTGTCTTCCATGTATCAACAACTTCAAAGGAAACGGAGAACCCACACGCAATCCACCTTGAAAGTCCAGTATGACTGCTATGCAGCATAGACAGTTCCCAGTCCGGATAAGGGCAGGAGGAAAGGAGAAGGATCACAGGGAGAAACTGGAATGGGTATGTTTGAACATGTGAGAAATACAATTGACAAAGTAATGAAAATAAGGCAATTACTAAGTCCAAGGAAAATGAAGGATTGTATAAGAAAGAGACTGGTTTTAGTGGACTTCCTAGACATTTTAACTTTCCTGTTGACTCAGAATGTAAAGAGTTTGCCTGCAATGCAGGAGACCTGGGTTCAGTTCCTGAGTTGGAAAGATCCCCTGGAGAAGGAAATAGCAACCTGCTCCATTATTCTTGTCTGGAGAATCCCATGGACAGAGGAGCCTGGAGGGCTACAGTCCATGGGGTCACAAGGAGTCGGACACGACTGAGTAAATAATACTTAAGACATTTAGCAGTGAGTAATATTTGCATTGTCCAAGTAATTTGAATAGCGATAGTTGATTTAACCAAGAATTGTGGTATGGTTTTGTTGGATGAAGTAGAAATGGAGGAGAAGGTACAGGAGAGTAAAATCTTTATACCTACCAGGGCAAGAAGGCAAGAAAGAGTAATAATAGCTTACTCTCGGGAATATGGAGATAATAACAGGAGAAATAGAGTTGAGAATGTCTGCTTCCTAGTAGACATTGGCTTGGGGTTGGGGAGAAGAAAAGCAAGGGACTGCTGTTCTTCCTTTTATAACTTTTCAAATTGTGTATTTATGTAAGAGACTTCTTTACAAGTTTGCTGGGGGCAGAGGTTCATTTTAGGAAGCATATAGAGTGTCTGGCCCCGTTTGGGAGCCTTGCTCTGCTCTTATTCTTACTCATTTTCTGTGTTCCTCCTCTTACCTGGTGTTACCCAATAAAACTTTGGTGTTTTTTTTTTTTTTTTTTTTTTTTTGCTAGCTCTTCAGCAGATAACAAAAAATTCATTAGGAGACAATGTATTGGAGTTATTACGAGCCAGTTCGAGTCTGTGTGTGTGGGGTCAGTCCTGTCTTTGTCATTTACAAATCATGTGCTCTTAGGCAAGTAGCTTCTCAGTGCCTCGCTTCCCTCATCTCTGACATGGCAATGCACGTCACATGGGGTTGTTGATGGGTTACACAGCTTAATCCACGCAGAGCTCTCAGTGTCTGGCGCACAGCGATGGCTCAGTAAATACTGTCAAGGGTACCCTTGCTCTCCAAGTAGGGAATGGAATCCATTATAATTACCAATGAGTATGGGGGAGATGATCAAAACAGGGATAGGTTCTGCAGGCTTTTTAAAAAATCAACTTTATTGAGGTTAATTTACATAAAACAACTCTAGTTTTTATCATAAAAATGCAGTTTTAACTGTACAGTTTGATGAATTTTGATATAGTACCCCTGTAACAATCATTACAAGGAAGACACAGAGCAATCACCCTAAAGGGTTCCCTCACACCGTTTGCCTGTCAGTTCCCATCCCCAATCTCTGGCTCTGGGCAGCTCTTGTCAGCTCTATCACTATAGATGGGATTTGTGGTTTCTAGAGTTTCACATAAATGAAATCATAGTATAATCATACAGTATAGTTCTCTTTTATCTGGTTTCTTTTGCCAAATATGTTTTTGAGATTTTTATCTATGTTAATACGTGTATTCATTCCCTTCCATTGCTTTTTTGTTTCTTCATTTACCTGTTGACAGGTATTCCAGTTTGGGGCTGTTATTAATAGAGCTTCTGTGAATATTCATCTACAGGTCAGTGTGGATATATTCACTTTTCTGGGAACACCTGGATCATAGGCTGACTTTATAAGAAACCACCAAACTGTTCTCTTTCTTTTTTTTATTATTTATTTATTTTTATCCTTCTCAATTTATTATTGCAGTGGCTTCTCTTGTTGCAGAACCTGGGCTCTAGGCTCATGGGTAGTTGTGACACATGGGTTCTGTTGCCCCGAGACATGTGGAATCTTCCCAGACCAGCAATTGAACCTGTGTCCCCTGCATTGGCAGGCAGATGTCTCACCATTGAGCCACCCGGGAGGTCCTCACCAAAATGTTTTCTGAAGTAGTTGCCCCATTTTACATTCCCACCAGCAATGTTTGAGAGTTCCAGGAGCTATACAACCACTAAAAAGGCTAAAACTAGAATGACTGACAATACTGGTTTAGGTGATAGCTGACTCTGTTGACTTTGGGGTATATAGGATTCTCTTGGAGAAGGAAATGGCAACCCACTCCAGTATTCTTGCCTGGAGAATCCCAGGGATTGGGGAGCCCGGTGGGCTGCCATCTATGGGGTCGCACAGAGTCGGACACGACTGAAGCGACTTAGCAGCAGCAGCAGCAGGATTCTCTTAAAATGTACTCCCATCACTCTCTTTGGATCAAAACCATTAAAGTTTGTTGCTTTCCAAAGGTTGATTTCAAACTGTGCTGCTGGAGAAGACTCTTGAGAATCCCTTGGACAACAAGGAGATCAAACCAGTCAGTCCCAAAGGAAATGAATCCTGAATATTCATTTTACGTTCAGTTCAGTCGCTCAGTCGTGTCTGACTCTTTGCGACCCCATGGACTGCAGCACGCCAGGCTTCCCTGTCCATTACCAACTCCCAGAGTTTACCCAAACTCATGTCCATTGAGCCGGTGATGCCATCCAACCAACTCATCCTCTGTCATCCCCTTCTCCTCCAATCTTTCCCAGCATCAGGGTCTTTTCCAGTGAGTCATTACTTTACATCAGGTGGCCAAAATATTGGAGTTACAGCTTCAACATCATTCCTTCCAAAGAAATCCCAGGCCTTATCTCCTTCAGAATGGACTGGTTGGATATCCTTGCAGTCCAAGGGACTCTCAAGAGTCTTCTCCAACACCACAGTTCAAAAGCATCAATTCTTAAGCGCTCAGCTTTCTTTACAGTACAACTCTCATATCCATACACAACTACTGGAAAAACCATAGCCTTGACTAGATGAACCTTTGTTGGCAAAGTAATGTCTCTGCTTTTTAATATGCTGTCTAGGTTGGTCATAACTTTCCTTCCAAGGAAAAAGAGTCTTTTAATTTCATGGCTGCAATCACCATCCGCAGTGATTTTGGAGACCCTCCCACCCCAAAATAAAATCTGCCACTGTTTCCCCATCTATTTCCCATGAAGTGATGGGACCAGATGCCATGATCTTAGTTTTCTTAATGTTGAGCTTTAAGCACAAGCTGGAATCAAGATTGCCAGGAGAAATAGCAGTAACCTCAGATATGCAGATGACACCACCACCCTTATGACAGAAAGTGAAGAAGAACTAAAGAGCCTCTTGATGAAAGTGAAAGAGGAGAGTGAAAAAGTTGGCTTAATACATTGGAAGGACTGGTGCTGAAGCTGAAGTCACAGTACTTTGGCCACCTGATGCAAAGAGCCAACTCATGGGAAAAGACCCTTTGCTGGAAAAGATTGAGTGCAGGAGGAGAAGGGGTCAACAGAGAATGAAATGGCTGGATAGCATCATGGACTCAATGGACATGAGTTTGCGCAAACTCCAGGAGATGGTGGAGGACAGGGAAGTCTGGTGTGCTGCAGTTCACGGGGTCACAAAGAGTCTGACAGACACGACTTAGCAGCTGAACACCAACAACAAAGGCTGGTTGAGTTCGATGGAATTTAGGGCGACTCAGGATTAAATCCTATCAGGTAGAAATTGTATGTTCTAATCTAGGTATTTTTCATAGTGTTTATTTTGGCCAAACAGCCAACAAAGCAGGCAGTAGTTTTCAAGGGCAGAAATGTGAATATCCTACAACGCAAAATTGATTTGGCTCATTTTAGGCAAGACCACTAGGTTTCAGCTTTCTTTAAAAAAAATTTTTTTAATATTAGTTCTCTATTTGAAGAAAGTTTTAACCTGCTAGGACAAAATAAAAAAATTGAAACGCTCTATCAGCAATTGGTATTATTTTTGTCACTTTTGCTATTGGCTAAACACGTGAAATGACAGTTTAAGCCTGAACTTTTTATAGAGAGGCTATTACTAAAAGCTCAGCCTCTCTATAATACCGGTGCTAAATCAAATTCTGGAGACAGAGTTTGGAATGAAGTAGGAAAGGACAGCTTCACTGCTTTGCCAGGCCAAGGAAGACACGCCAGGCTCTGCCTCGAAAAACTGTGTCCCCTACCCCAGAGAACTTGATGAGGGTTTTTGTGTTAGTGGGTCAAAGGTGGGGTCTCTGACAAGACTAGGGTGTGAGCAGAGTCTCAGGTGTTCAGTCTCCTAATCTTGATGAGCTTTTCCGGTACCCTTAATCCTGCATCAGGTGTTATGTTGGCTCTCCTCCTTTAGATTAGCAGCTGTTCCAATCTGACCCTGGGAACCCAGGGAAGGTCATAATGGCTGGAGTCTTGCCTACAAGAAATGGGGGAGAGAAAGGCCTCTGTGCCTGGGAGCCCCACAGGGCCCCACTTGTTTTCAAGACTATATATTTCTTTTGAATGTAAAATGTGGTATCATTAACCATGATCTTTTAATTCATATGATTTTGCATGTTTTATCACATATGATACAGATTCCCTAGGTAGTCAGTTTTTTAACATTTGAGATGCACAAAAAAAGCTGTCAGTCATCTAAAAAAATTCCTTACTTTCAGTTTTACTTGAAAATTTGATAAACCCTGATTTTGATCTGGCTTAGAAGGTAATGAAAAAGCAAAATTGTATAATCATGGTTGCTTAACTGAAGTGATACTATCCCATGATCAATTAAAACAAATAAAACATATAGGAAAATATAATAATCTTTAGATGCCTTAAAGCTAGTTCTTGACAAGCTCATTTAAAAAGAAATGGGAAGACTTCCCTGGGTGGCACAGTGGCTAAGACTCCCAAGGCAGGGGGCCTGGGTTCCATCCCTGGTCAGGGAACTAGATCCTACGTGCCACAAGTAAAGAACCCTCGTGCCACAACGAAGACGGAAATTTCTGTGTTCCACAGGAAGACCCAGCACAGCCAAATAAATAAAGACTGAAAAAAAGTGAATTTTAAAAAACACACGGGAATATACCAGCTCTTCCCTGGAGACCTTGGTCTGTGGTCTTTGTGCTCAGTCGCTCAGTCACGTGCGATTCTTTGCAGCCTCGCGGACTATAGAAGCACCTAGACTGAGAATGGACTCATAAAGAGCTGGGCAAAGAAAGTGAGCAACCACCAACAGGAAGAAAGTGTTGCCGTCTGGGAGAAAAAGAACCGCAGAATTAAATGGGTTTATTTGGAAAATTACAATGTTTTTAAAGTGAGAAATTTCTAAGAACTCTACAAACATAAGACTGTTATACTACATGGAACTCGTGCTACAGCTAACCTGGAAGCAACAGTCAACAATATTCATAGTAATGGTCTTGATCTTAACAAAAGATGCGAAATGCGATCTAGACCCAAGAGTCATGGGAGGAGCCCTGCATGGGGCAGAGTCTTTCCCAGCAGAGTCTCTGGCTCCGGGACCGCTGATCGTGGCGGGCAGGTGTGGGGCAATGCGAGAGGAATAGGGGCTCCATGCGGAAACTGAGTCCCACTTCTTTTTCTTTTTTTTAACATTTAAAACAAATTACTTCTTTTTGGCTGTGCTGGGTCTTCACTGCTGCATGCAGGCTTTCTCTAGTTGTGGCGCGTGGGGGCTGCTCTTCACGGCAGTGTGTGTGTTTCTCTTTGCCACGGCTTCTCTTGTTGAGGAGCCCGGGCTCCGTGGTGCATGGTCTTTGGTGGTTGTGGCACACAGGTTTAGTCGTGCCAAGGCATGTGGAATCTTCCCAGACCAGGGATCAAACCGGTATCCCCTGAATTGGCAGGCGAATTCTCAACCACTGGATCACCAGAGAAGTCAAATCACATTTCTTTTTAAAATTGTTCATGATTTTAAAAATATATATGTGAAGACTACCTGCTCATTCTAGAAAACCTCCAAAATAAAATAGTTCAAAAGTAAGATAGTTAGATAATCTCCTTCAATTCCCCCCTAGTCAAACACAAGTTACGCTTTGGTATATATGTGAAAGAAAAGTGTTAGTCACTCAGTCGTGTCTGCTCTTTGCAACCGCATGGACTGCAGCCCACCAGGCTCCTTCTGTCCATGGAATTCTCCAGGCAGGAATACTGGAGTGGGTTGCCATTCACTCCTCCAGGGGATCTCCCTGATCCAGGGATTGAACCCAGGTCTCCTGCATAGCAGGCAGATTATTTACCATCTGAGCCACCAGGGAAGCCTGTGGTATATATACTTTCAGAGATATTCCCTCCGTGTGTGCTTTTCTATAAACGGGATTTTACTATAATATGTTGTTCTGTAACCTGCCATTTTACTTCATATCTGGTGAACACCTTGCTTGCCTTGAATAAACACTGTCAAAGGATGATTTCAACAAGTTTAAATTTTTGTGTTTATCATATAAACATATAGTGATCATCATCAGTTCCTTAATGAAGGAACCAGGAGGATGGAAACATTGGTTTAAAGGAGGAACAGAAATTTAGTCACTGAGGAAAAATATGCTTAAAGAAGACTTCTAGGAAACTATAAATCTTCTAGAAAGAAGAAAACATAGGCAGAACTCCTTTTGTCTTTGTTCTTTTTTATTTTAAATTAATTTTTTGGAGTATAGTTGCTTTACAATGTTGTGTTTATAGGCAGAACACTTTGACATAAATTGTAGCAATATTTTTTTGGATCTGTCTCCTAAAGCGAAGGAAATAAAAACAAAAATATACAAATGGGACCTAATTAAACCTAAAAGCTTTTGCACAGTGAAGTAAATCCTCAAGAATATGAAAAGACAACCTACTGAATGAGAGAACATATTTGCAAATGATATTACTAAGGGGTTAATATCCAAACTAAATAAACAATTCAACATCAATAAACAGACAACCCAATTAAAAATGAGCAGAGGAACCGAACAGACATTTTTCCAAGAAGACATACAGATGGCCAATAGACACATGAAAAGATGCTCAACATCATTACTCATCAGAGAAATGCAAATGAAAACCACAGTGAAATATCACCTCACACCTGTCATAACACCATCAAAGCTACCATCAAAAAGAACACAAATAAATGCTGGTGAGGATATAGAGAAAAGGAAACACTTGCACACTGTTGGTGGGAATGTAAACTGGTGTAGCCACTGTGAAAAACAGTATGGAGATCTCTCAAAAAACTAAAAATAGACCCAGAAATTCCACTCCTGCGTGTGTATACATAGATAACACACACATATACATATGTGTACATATATGTGTACACACTCATTTATGTATGTATATATATGTATGTATGTGTATATATATGTGTGTATGGCAAGAATACACAGAAGAACTGTACAAAAAAGATCTTCACAACCCAGATAATCACAATGGTGTGATCACTCACCTAGAGCCAGACATCCTGGAATGTGAAGTCAAGTGGGCCTTAGAAAGCATCACTACGAACAAAGCTAGTGGAGGTGATGGAATTCCAGTTGAGCTGTTTCAAATCCTGAAAGATGATGCTGTGAAAGTGCTGCACTCAATATGCCAGCAAATTTAGAAAATTCAGCAGTGGCCACAGGACTGGAAAAGGTCAGTTTTCATTCCAATCCCAAAGAAAGGCAATGCCAAAGAATGCCCAGACTACTGCACAATTGCACTCATCTCACATAGTAGTAAAGTAATGCTCAAAATTCTCCAAGTCAGGTTTCAGCAATATGTGAACCATGAACTCCCTGATGTTCAAGCTGGTTTTAGAAAAGGCAGAGGAACCAGAGATCAAATTGCCAACATCCGTTGGATCATGGAAAAAGCAAGAGAGTTCCAGAAAAACATCTATTTCTGCTTTATTGACTATGCCAAAGCCTTTGACTGTGTGGATCACAATAAACTGTGGAAAATTCTGAAAGAGATGGGAATACAGCATATTGAAAAGCAGAGACATTACTTTGCCAACAAAGGTCCATCTAGTCAAGGCTATGGTTTTTCCTGTGGTCATGTATGGATATGAGAGTTGGACTGTGAAGAAAGCTGAGCGCTGAAGAATTTGATGCTTTTGAACTGTGGTGTTGGAGAAGATTCTTGAGAGTCCCTTGGACTGCAAGGAGATCCAACCAGTCCATTCTGAAGGAGATCAGCCCTGGGATTTCTTTGGAAGGATTGATGCTAAAGCTGAAACTCTAGTACTTTGGCCACCTCATGCAAAGAGTTGACTCATTGGAAAAGACTCTGATGCTGGGAGGGATTGGGGGCAGGAGGAGAAGGGGATGACAGAGGATGAGATGGCTGGATGGCATCACCGACTTGATGAACATGAGTTTGAGTGAACCCCGGGAGTTGGTGATGGATAGGGAGGCCTGGCGTGCTGTGATTCATGGGGTCACAAAGAGTTGGACATGACTGAGCAACTGAACTGAACTGAACTGATGTATATATATGTATATATACATAGAGTGCACTAATTTAAAAAGATCCATGCACCCCAATGTTCATAGCAGCATTATTTATAATTGCCAAAATGTAGCTGTGTTGTCATTGTTCAGTCACTAAGTTGTGCCCAACTCTTTGCAACCCCATGGACTGCAGCATACCAGGCTTCCCCTGTCCTTCAGGGAAGTGTGATAGGTGAGAAACAGGAATCTGAGAAAACAGCTCATTCTTATTTGAAACAAAATTTGTCTGCAGATAATTGATTACAAGCATTTTTATTGTCTCAAAAGGGAGGAGGATTCTATGCAATTGAATTAAAAAATTCCCTCTTGACAAAGACAATTTGTAGGAATATGGATGATTGACTGGATCACTGACATTGATCATGTCTATTATTGCTTGGCTGGATTTTTTGTTTTAATGACTCATTAAAGATAGGGCTTCCCTGATAGCTCAGTTGGTAAACAATCTGCCTGCAAATGCAGGAGACCCTAGTTTGATTCCCGGGTCAGGAAGATCCACTGGATAAGAGATAGGCTACCCACTCCAGTATCCTTGGGCTTCTCTTATGGCTCAGCTGGTAAAGAACCTGACCACAATGCAGGTGACCTGGGTTCGATCCCTGGGTTGGGACGATCCCCAGGGAAGGGAAAGGCTTTCCATTCCAGTATTCTGGCTTTGAGAATCCACGGACTGTATATAGTCTATAGGGTCACAAAGAATCAGACATGACTGAGGAACTTTCACTTTCACTTTAAGGATTATTAGACTGGTTACGGAGAAGGCAATGGCACCCCACTCCAGCACCCTTGCCTGGAAAATCCCATGGATGGAGGAGCCTGGTGGGCTACAGTCCATGGGGTCGCTAAGAGTTGTACATGACTGAGTGACTTCATTTTCACTTTTCACTTTGATGCATCGGAGAAGGAAATGGCAACCCACTCCAGTGTTCTTGCCTGGAGAATCCCAGGGATGGGGGAGCCTGGTGGGCTGCTGCCTATGGGGTTGCACAGAGTCAGACACGACTGAAGCGACTTAGCAGCAGCAGCAGACTGGTTAAAGGCTGCACTGCCTCTAAGACTGATGTGGGTTCTGGAAGGGCTCCTAAGTTCATTAAATAGTTTTTTGTTGTTGTTCAGTCGCTAAGTCATATCTGACTCTTTGCGACGCCATGGATTGCAGCATGCCAGGCTTTGTCCTTCACTGTCTCCCGGAGTTTGCTCAAATTCATGTCCATTGAGTTGGCAATGCTATCTAACTATCCCATCCTCTATTGTCCCCTTCTCCTCCTCCCTTCAATCCTTCCCAGCACCACGGTCTTTTCCAAGTTACCTCTTTGCATCAGGTGGTCAAAGGATTGGAGCTTCAACATCAGTCCTTCCAATGAATATTCAGAGTTGATTTCCTTTAGGATGGATTGGCTTGATCTCCTTGCAGTCCAAGGGACTCTCAAGAGTCTTCTCCAGCACCACAATTCAAAAGCATCAATTCTTCAGCGCTCAGCCTTCTTTATGGTCCAACTCTCATTAAACAGTTCATTATTCATTTTTTAGCAGAAATGTTAATTTCTCACAGAAAATGGTAATGAAATAGATCCCAAAGTTCTCCCTGGGTTTAAGGTTTTGAACTTTTTTTTTTTTACTCATCCCTACAGTGGGAGAAATAGCAAGAATCTGTCTCTCCCTATTCTGTCTAGATTGCTTGCCCTACTCTTTCTTGATTCTGTTCAGTTCAGTTGCTCAGTCGTGTCTGACCTTTGTGACCCCATGAATCGCAGCACGCCAGGCCTCCCTGTCCATCACCAACTCCCGGGGTTCACTCAAACTCGTGTCCATCGAGTTGGTGATGCCATCCAGCCATCTCATCCTCTGTCATTCCCTTCTCCTCCTGCCCCCAATCCCTCCCAGCATCAGGGTGGTCTCTAGTCATTAAAAAAATGGCATGCTTACTTTGTGCCAGGTTTTGGCCAGTGTTGAGAAGACAGTGGTGTGTTAAAACAGGCAGTCTTATCCTCACAAGGTTTAGTGTGTGGTTGGGCAGAGCATGGGCATACTTATAACTTAAATTTACTTGTGTATAGTTGTAATTTTGAATTGTGCTTTGAAGCAAAGGGACAAGATAAATGTCATCTCAAGAGAGATCCATCTCAGACTTTAAAATCAGAGGAGGAACCTATGAAGCGACTTTTGCATTCATCAGGACACGGGTCAAGTCTGGGGCTTGTCCAAAATTCTAAGGCAGGAGAGAGGTTGGCCCTTTGGAGGATGGCTAAAGGACTGGATGCAAGAGGTGACGAGATGAAGCTGGAGGCTGGAATGAGACACTGCAGCCAGCCAAGGTTTTGATCCCTGTCCTAAGAGAAAGTGAAGCCACTGAAAGGTTTCAAGCAAAGGAGTACATATGAGAAAGTTGGAAGGATATTAAGTTTGAAGAAAAAAAAATCACTCCAGCTGCGCTATAGATGGGCAGACTGGGAAAAGCAAGGCCAGAAGGCCATGTGGTCAAGACAAGAGCAGACAATAGCCTGGACTAGGGAGGTGTACAGATCAGTAACCAGATAAGAGAGATCTAGGAAGTTAAGGTTATCAATGGATGTCTGGGGTTTCAACTTTTCCTTATACCTAAAGCTGGTCTTTGATAGGCATGAGCTTCTGTACAACTTTAGTTACACCTTTGTGATTATTTTCCAAAAATACTAAAGTAGTTAATCATTTCCCTTACTAGAAAGTCAACTCTGAGGGCAGGGTTGCATGGAGTGGAACTTTTCTCCCATACATTGTTGACCTGCAAGCTAAGTATCTATTGGGTGCTCAATATATACACATAATTATAAAGAGTACATAAGATTCTCCTATACCTTCCTCCCTTCTTACTACTTACATAATTGTAATTAAATAGTTATTCATATAATTATATATTATTTAACACACCTCTCACTAAACTGTCAACTCCATAAGGACAAGGGTAGGGTCCATATCTGTCTTGGTTATTGCTTTATCTCAATGCCCCACAGTGCACCTGGTACTCAGTAAATATTTGTGAAAGAATCCTTCTGTTAAGTAAAAGTTTCAACCAAACATTTATATCATGCTTATTTTGTGCCAGTCTCTGTCTTAGTATCTTACAAACATTAGAACAGGTTTTCTCATTACAACTCCATTGGGTATATATTATTGGTATCCCTATTTCACTGATGAGGAAACTGAGGCAGGAAGATTAAGCAACTTCTTAGGGAGTCCATCTTATGGACCAATATACGGACCTTGTCTAGGACGGGACCTGGGCTAGGCACAGAATAAAATCATTGTTAATATTTTGGGGGCACTAGTGGTAAAGAAACCGCCTGCCAATGCAGGAGATGCCAGACACGTGTGCTTGATCCCTGGGTTGGGGAAGATCCTCTAGAGAAGGAAATGGCAACACACTCCAGTATTCTTGCCTGGAAAATTCCATGCCCATGGGGTCACAAAGATTCGGACAGGACTGAGCACAAAGGATAGGATAGGATAATATTTTTGAGCACCTACTCACTCTTGAGAGTCCTTTGGACTGCAAGGAGATCCAACCAGTCCATCCTAAAGGAGATCAGTCCTGGGTGTTCATTGGAAGGACTGATGCTAAAGCTGAAACTCCGATACTTTGGCCACCTCATGTGAAGAGTTGACTCATTGGAAAAGACCCTGATGCTGGGAGGGATTGGGGGCAGGAGGAGAAGGGGACGACAGAGGATGAGATGGCTGGATGGCATCACTGACTCGATGAACGCGAGTCTGAGTGAACTCCGGGAGTTGGTGATGGACAGGGAGGCCTGGCGTGCTGCGATTCATGGGGTCCGATTCAAAGAGTCGGAAACGACTGAGCGACTGAACTGAACTGATAATACACATATCAGGTTTGGAGTTAGGGGCTTTACATGGTATTTTTTTTAAGCCTCTCACTAAGGTTAGGCAAGTTAGTCGCCCTCGATTATTATGGAAATAGGTAAAGGTTTGGCAGATTCAGTTTCTTGACAGACGTCACTTGCTGAGGGGAGGTGGAGACAATACCATCGTTCAAACCCAGCCTTTCCTCTTCCGAGCAGGTCCCCAGGACCTGCCTCTCCGCAAGGCCTGGCCCCGCCCACCATCCTCTCTACGCCTGCGCGCTCCGCGCGCCTGACCCCCCCCCCGCCCCTGATGGCATCACCAACTCAATGGACATGAGTTTGAGTGAACTCTGGGAGTTAGTGATGGACAGAGGCCTGGCATGCTGTGATTCATGGGGTCACAAAGAGTAGGACATGACTGAGTGATTGAACTGAACTGAACTGAAGTGAAGCAAGATTATAAAATTGGTTCCAGTGGTAAAGAACCCGCCTGCCAATGCAGCAGACATGAGACTCGGATTCTATCCCTGGGTAGGGAAGATCCCCTGGAAGAATGCAAAGCAACCCACACCAGTATTCTTGCCTGGAAAATCCCGTGGACAAAAGAGCCTGTCAGGCTATATAGTCCATAGGGTCACAGAGAGTCAGACATTGCTGAAGTAATCTAACACAAAGTACATTAAGCCAGGTTATAAAATCTTACAAAATAGAGAAATTGGTTTGTGAAATTTTATCAGGGAAGGAAATAGTTCTGAATATTATTGTGAGTTTCCGTTTATGTGAAAAGATAACACAGGATATTTATTGGTATAAAAAAATCTTTGTGCTATACATTTTACAATTTTCTTCTAGATGGGAAAATTCCCAATTTTCTGCATAGCCTACATTCAAGTGAAAGGAACTACTCTTCCAGTATACCAAGTTTATCATTGCAAAGGCTTTATAATACTGTGGAAGGAACATTCAACTAAGAATTAAAAATCTATTTTAGAGTTCTTAATCTGCAATGCAGTTATTTGTGTTATCTTGCCTGTTTGTTGTTGCTGAAAGTGAAAGTCACTCAGTTGTGTCCGACTCTTTGTTACCCCATGGACTATACAGTCCTTGGCATTCTCTGGGCCAAAATACTGGACTGGGTAGTCTTCCCCTTCTCCAGGGGACCTTCCCATCCCAGAGGTTGAACCCAGGTCTCCCGCATTGCAGGCAGAATCTTTACCAGCTTTTGTTGTTTAGTTGTTAATTCATGTCTGACTCTTTGTGACCTCATAGACTGTAACCCCCTAGGTTCCTCTGTTCATGGGGTTTTCCAGGCAAGAATGCTGGAGTGGGTTGCCCTTTCCTCCTCCAGGGAATCTTCCCGACCCAGGGATCAAATCTATATCTCCTAGATTGCAGGCACATTCTTTTACTTCTGAGCCACCACCAAAGCCTAGAGAAAATTACGGATAATAGTTACTGTTCTATTTACCATATTAATTAGTTGGGAAGAATAACTGAGCAAAAGCTTGTACTGCCATATGCAGTTGGCCCACTATGTTCTTGGATTCCACACCTGTGGTTTCAACCAACCTTGGATTGAAAATATTTGGGAAATAAAAAAGAACTAATTCCAGAAAGCTCCAAATAGTAAAACTTGAATTTGCCTTGTGCCAGGAACCATTTACATAGCATTTACATTTGTATTTGCAACTATTTATAATTTATATTATAAGTAATCTAGAGATGATTTAAAGTATACAGAAGGAGGTGCTTAGGTTATACACAAATATGTCATTTTATACAAGAGACTTGAGCATCTACAGAGTTTGGTATCTTTGAGGGGATCCTATAACCAAACTTATGAGAATACTGAGGAATAACTGTAGATATAAGCAGTTATTTTGGAATTGCAATAGCAGTTGCAATCATATATTGCCCTGGGAGAGTTAAAATTGTGATAAATGCATTTTTTCTGAAATGGGGAATTCTAGTAATAGAAGTTGCCCTGGCAATTTTCTTTATGTTAGTTATTTGTGCAGAAATTATACCCATGGTTTTCATTGCCTTTTCCAGAGTCCTAGAAGACACATAGATAGGTATACCTGAGGAAAGAACTACTGCCTAAGAGGCTAGCATTTAGCTATCTATCGGGGATTCTTAAGCTAGACAATATGCCACATTTTCAAATGTCATTTGTTTTAAATGAATTAAATGTGAACATGGGATATGCCTATGCACTGGGTCAAAGACAAATGGACTTTTCCTGAGTCCAAAATTGTGGAATTTAGGTATTTGGGGAAGATCTTTGAAAAATAACATCTTATAAGGTATCATAAAAAGATGAAATTAGAATTGATCATATATTGCTATAGCTCTTTTCTTTGGTGTAAAATAATCACATAATGTATATTAAGAGAAGCATTATAGTCTATATGGTCACAATTCCATAAATGTGATTTCATAAAAAGATAAAGCTTTGAATGGCTGATCACTACAAAATGTAAACCAAAACAATTTCTCTTCTCAAAGAACAAAGTGGATCCTAACCAGTGTTATGGATATCCGTAACAGGAAGCTAAAGCAACTTCTAGTCCTCTTTACTAGGACCCTGTTTTAGATTAATGATTGCATTTATCACTTAAAATAATCATGTGAAGTCATTAATTTTCTCATTGTTGGCTTTGTTCTCTCTATTCATCACAGAAGAGTGTCAGTTTTTTTAGAAAGAATTTATTTATTTGTTGAATGAATGAAAAAGTGAACTATCATGCAATAATGGTCTCACCTATGATAGATTTAACAGCCTCCATGTTAAAATATTTACTTGCATTTACAACTGTCTTATTTGTTGTAGTTTTTGAGTAAAGAAATGTTAATTTACTTATTCTTATATTGTCATAGAAACCTTGGCATAAAACTTTGTACTTGGTAAAATCTGATGGCATCTCGAGGGAGATAGATTCATCCTATCTATGCAGCAAACAAATAAACAAAATCCATTAATTTGTGATTTCAGTGTAAATCATTCTGGGATTGTAACGCCCAGAATTATAGTACCTAGTAGAAGCAAACACATTGTCTCAGGAAAACATTCCTTTTAGGCCTCAGACTTCTCACATGTCAAGATTAAGTTATATGAATAACACAAATGTCACAAAATACATGCAGACATAAGGTACCATGAGTCAGAGCTAGCAGAAAAACAAACCTGAGGACTCTTTAAATATCAACACAGAGAGCATGCGCGCGTGCTCAGCCCTGTGTGACTCTTTGTGACCCCATGGACTGAACCTCCATCACCTGGGTCTCCTGCCCTGGCAGGCAGATTCTTTACCACGGAGCCACCTGGGAAGCTCACAGAATATAAACATGTTTAATATATTCATAGAAACTAAAGAGGGAGTTGAAAGTGTAATAGAAGAGCAAGACACTTAAAATTTTCTTGGTAGGTAGAAAAAGAAAAAAACCCAGAACACTAAGAAATGGAAAATAAAATAATTAAGAAAATGAAAAAATATGGTTGAGACACATATAAGAGTTTTTTTTTTTTTTTAACTATGTTGTAATCTAATTATCTGGTCTAGTAGTTGATTACAGAAAGATAAGGGGGAAAAGTAAAGTATTGTAATTTAATAGCTGAGAATTTTCCAGAATTGGTAAAAAGTACCAGTGGTATGGTTTTTCCAGTGGTCATGTATGGATGTGAGAGTTGGACTGTGAAGAAAGCTGAACACCAAAGAATTGATGTTTTTGAACTGTGGTGTTGGAGAAGACTGCTGAGAGTCCCTTGGACTGCAAGGAGATCCACCCAGTCCATTCTAAAGGAGATCGGTCTCGGGTGTTCGTTGGAAGGACTGATGCTAAAGCTGAAACTCCAGTACTTTGGCCACCTCATGCGAAGAGTTGACTCATTAGAAAAGACTCTGATGCTGGGAGGGATTGGGGCAGGAGGAGAAGGGGATGGCAGAAGATGAGATGGCTGGATGGCATCACCGACTCGATGGACAAGAGTTTGAGTGAACTCCGGTAGTTGGTGATAGACAGGGAGGCCTGTGATTCATGGGGTTGCAAAGAGTCGGACATGACTGAGTGACTGAACTGAACTGAATTGGCCAATGCTTAGATTCAGGAAGTTCATTAAATCTCCATGCATGGTAAATTAAAAGAAATTTTCAGTTAAACACATTATGTAAGGTTGTAAGCTGAGGTGGGGAATGGTGCAGATGAAGTGGGTGGGTGGAGGAAAATGTTTTAAAAGTTGTTGATCAGTCACTAAGTCATGTCTGAAATACAGTGCTGAACTTCCACACTAGAGAAGGAAGAAAAGGAATGTAAAAATTTCATTTAACTGAAAGAAAGATCAAAAAAGGAAAGAGAAAAAACACAGCTCAAATGTAAGTACAAAATAGTATTGTAGCAACAAGTCCACATATGTTAGTCATCATAATAAACATAAATGGACTAACTTTTCACTTAAGAGATAAAAATCGTCAGGCTCTATAAAAAAATAAAACTCATCCATTTGTAAGGGATACAACTAAATCGCAGGATACAGAGAAATTATAAGACTAAACAAAGATCCACAGGGCAAATGTTAAAACCTTCTCTGTAAAGTTAGAGTAAGTAAAGCATTTCAGTAATGGTGCTGCTGCTGCTGCTGCTAAGTCGCTTCAGTCGTGTCCGACTCTGTGCGACCCCAGAGACGGCAGCCCACCAGGCTCCCCCATCCCTGGGATTCTCCAGACAAGAACACTGGAGTGGGTTGCCATTTCCTTCTCCAATGCGTGAAAGTGAAGTCAATCAGTCGTGTCCGACTCAGTGACCCCATGGACTGCAGCCCACCAGGCTCCTCTGTCCATGGGATTCTCCAGGCAAGAGTACTGGAGTCGGGTGCCATTGCCTTCTCCAAGTAATGGTGCAGGGACAGTCAAATAGGCATATCATCCAGGCTCTGCCGCTCAGTGGCACCCATGCCAGACATGAACTCGGGATGGTGACAAAAGGCAGAAGGGCAGTAGTGTTGGTGATGGAAGCGGTTGCTGCAGTTGTTTCCTTATCAGACTAGTTCTGTAGTGTGATTTTCAATGTTTTCCCTGGAAGATTACCTGGAGCTGGAAATTCTGTAATCTACCCTATCTACCCTATGTATCACTCACCTAGAGCCAGACATCCTGGAATGTGAAGTCAAGTGGGCCTTAGAAAGCAACACTATAAACAAAGCTAGTGGAGGTGATGGAATTCCAGTTGAGCTATTTCAAATCCTAAAAGATGATGCTGTGAAAGTGCTGCACTCAATATGCCAGCAAATCCGGAAAACTATCCTAAAGGAGATCAGTCCTGGGTGTTCATTGGAAGGACTGATGCTAAAGCTGAAACTCCGATACTTTGGCCACCTCATGTGAAGAGTTGACTCATTGGAAAAGACCCTGATGCTGGGAGGGATTGGGGGCAGGAGGAGAAGGGGACGACAGAGGATGAGATGGCTGGATGGCATCACTGACTCGATGAACGCGAGTCTGAGTGAACTCCGGGAGTTGGTGATGGACAGGGAGGCCTGGCGTGCTGCGATTCATGGGGTCCGATTCAAAGAGTCGGAAACGACTGAGCGACTGAACTGAACTGATAATACACATATCAGGTTTGGAGTTAGGGGCTTTACATGGTATTTTTTTTAAGCCTCTCACTAAGGTTAGGCAAGTTAGTCGCCCTCGATTATTATGGAAATAGGTAAAGGTTTGGCAGATTCAGTTTCTTGACAGACGTCACTTGCTGAGGGGAGGTGGAGACAATACCATCGTTCAAACCCAGCCTTTCCTCTTCCGAGCAGGTCCCCAGGACCTGCCTCTCCGCAAGGCCTGGCCCCGCCCACCATCCTCTCTACGCCTGCGCGCTCCGCGCGCCTGACCCCCCCCCCGCCCCCGCCGCCGACTCGCCACGCGCACGCGCAGTGCTTCTCCATGTGGGCGCGGGCCGTCATCCGGCCCAGCTGAGCAGTGGCAAGTAAACCCCTAGGTTGCAAGACCCTCCTGCCTCGTCTTGCTGTTCCCCTCCTCTCTCGGTCTTCCCACCCCCTAACCTCCACCACAGCGCACTTCGCAATGGGCAAGAGCCGGACGAAGCGCTTCAAGCGACCTCAGTTCTCGCCTACGGGCGACTGTCAGGCCGAGGCGGCGGCGGCGAACGGCACGGAGCCAGAGGAGGACGACGGGCCAGCGGCGGAGCTGCTGGAAAAAGTGAGGCGAGGGCTCGCCGGGGCCGCGCGGGGAGGGGCGGGGGAGCAGGCGGCGCGCAGAGGCCCCCAGCCGTGCCGCGCGCCCCTGCCGCCGCGCCCCTGCGCGTGCGCTCTTCTGTGCCCCTGACCACTCGCTCTGTCCCGCAGCTTCAGCACCCGAGCGCCGAGGTCCGCGAGTGCGCCTGCGCGGGGCTGGCCCGGCTGGTGCAGCAGCGGCCGGTGCTCCCGGGCCTGGCTCGCCGGGACGCCGTGCGCCGCCTCGGGCCGCTGCTGCTCGATCCCAGTCTGGCGGTGAGGGAAACAGCGGCCGGCGCACTGAGGTGAGCGGGGAAGGGGGATCCGTGCTGGTGCCCTCGGTTCCGGGCATCGGCGTCCAGCCAGCGCCTCCTGTGCGCCTGGCACCGTCGCTCACGGGTTTCATCCTCAGTGCTCTTGTCTGCGGCACAGTTCGGGAGAGCCAAGAACTGGCTATGCTCTCCTGTTTGCAGGGGAGGGATCTGAACTCAGGCTTCGGATTCCGGAGGACCTCATGAGCCCCGGACTACACGTATTCCATCTGTCCGCCTGACTGCTTCAACTGCAGTAGCCATCTGCCAACCGTCCTCTGCTCAAGGCTTATTAGCGCACGTTGTACCCTCCCCAAGGAGACTTCATAGAGTCCTGAGGTTCGGTGAACTCTTCCATTGAATGTGCCAGATTTTCTAGACGCGAGGGATTTTGAGAAAGCAGAACACTGCTTCTCAAGACAGCCAGGATCTGTGCCTTCACAGAACCATGTTGATGCAGAGACAGGGAACTAGTAACCAGATGAAATATAATATTAGGTTTTAAGAGGTGGTATGGAGAAACCAAGAAGGTGATAGCCGGAGGTGGGGAGTTACTTTAAATTGGATAATCTAGAGATAACATTAGGGCTTCCCTGGTGGCTCAGAGGTTAAAGCGTCTGCCTCCAATGCGGGAGACCCAGGTTCGATTCCCTGGGTCGGGAAGATCCCCTGGAGAAGGAAATGGCAATCCACTCCAGTATTCTTGCCTGGAGAATCCCATGGACGGAAGAGCCTAGTAGGTTACAGTTCACGGGGTCGCAAAGAGTCGGACACGACTGAGCGACTGACAGGACAGGAGAGATAACATTTGTGAGATAAGAGCTGAGGTAGCCTAGAGCCAGAGGTGGACACACAGGGGAAAAGCATTCCTGACAGGGAGTAGCAACAGCAGAGGGCTTGGCACGGTTAAGGAAAGGGAAGGTTGTGTGGCTGAGCAGAGTAGAGGGTGCACATTATAGGGACTGCGGCTGGAGAGACAGATAGGGACTCAGTGGTGCAGAGCTTAAGGACCTATTCTAAGCTAGAGTGACTGCTCTAATTTACCTTTTCAAAAGGGCTGGTAGCTGCACTGAGAATGGACTGTAGAGGGGGCCAGAGTAAAGTTAATATTTGTAGTTCTCGTAGCTGTGTATTTGTTCTGCTTCATTCATTAATGTAGCAGGTTTATATTGAGAGCCTGCAGTGCCAGGCAGTGGGCTAGTGGGAGTGAACAAGACACATAATTTCAGTCCTTAATGGATCTTACAGTATTGAGGGAGGCAAGCATTATGCAAATAATCACGTAAGTGTGTAATTACAACCAATGATATTTACAAAAGATGCTGTGAGAAGGGGTTTGGGGAAGAAAACTAAGGGCATGATGTTTGAAGTGAAATCTGGGGGATGAGGGGAAATTAACCAGTTGATGGAGAAAACAACACACACTGGGAGCTCCTGGAAAAGGGTGAGACATCTTCTCATTTCTCTTCGTAGCCTGAGTACCTAGCACAGTGCTGTGCACTCAGAGGGTAAGCAGTGTCTTCACAATCAAAATTAAATGTAGTCAGAATTGTTTCAGGGAAGGTCATTCTCAGTAGCCTCACCCTTCCTATCCTTGAAGTCTTGATTCCAGAAAAAGGTCCCTTCATACAAGATCAGACAGGAGAATTCCCTAGCTGTCCAGTGGTTAAGACTCCGAGCTCTCACTGCTGAGGGAGCAGGTTCAGTCCCTGGTCAGGAAGCTAAGATTCCATAAGCAGCATGGCATGGCCAAAAAAAATAAAAAAGATTAGGCAGTAATTGCTTTACATTAAATAGGAAAAGTCTTTCCTCTCCTTGGGTGCTGCCTCAGTCCTGAGAATTACATTGTTACAAGACAGAGTCATCTGTTTACTTCATGAGGAGCAAGGATCAGAGCAGGTAGAGTTCTGTGGATTGGTTCTGCAGCATCTTACAGAAATCGTAAAGCAATTTCAAATGGGAAATGTTAAGTATGGGTAGAGATAGAAATAAACTTGAGTGCTTAGTATGTTTTTTGACATGTGATCTGAAGCTGGTGTGTTTTAAACTTCTTGTGTAGAAATCTCAGCGCTTGTGGCGGTTTCGAAGTTTGTGATGACATGGTGACCAAGGATATCATGACCCCGCTGGTTGCACTGCTGAAAGAGGTATGCCACTTTCCCAAGTCTCTGTTAGTGCACGCACTCAAACAGTTTGGCGTTTCCTCTTGTTTCCAAGTACTTTGGTGTCATTTTGTCTTCCCTCAAAACATTCTGTAGGAATTGTGTTTCTTTTCCTGGAAACACTGATCTCTCATCGTTGACACTTGTCTCTAGTTTGTCCCCGCTACCTTTATTTATCTGCTTGTTGGAAAAGACCTTCCTAAAAATATAGACTGCCTCCTTTTGACTTCAGACTTCATAGGATGAAAATAATTTGTATTTATTGGATGCTTAATTATGTGTCTTGTGTGTTATTTACCTGAATCCTCAAAGCAGTCCTATTTGGCAGGTATTCTTTGTTATTCCTGTTTTACAGATGAGGAAGCTCAAGCATGGACATTAAGAATTTGCTGAGAAGACAAATTCTTTGAAATTAAGTTTTCAAAATTTCTAATGTGCCACCTTTATTGCAAGATGCAGTTCAGGGATTAAGAAATTCTCCCCCTGTCAGGCCTCTGGTCCACTGTTCTGTATTGATGGGTAGTTTTCACTTGAGGCCGTAGGAGGAATATCCAGGTTTGATAAGAGACATCATCATCACAGGGACAAGACATCTTGTCCCTTTAGAACAGTAATCCTCGTAGGGGTGATGTACCCCACGGGGGACATTTGGCAATGTCTGGAGCCATTTTTGATTGTCACAGCTTCAGAGGAGGGGTTACTACTGGCCGCTAGTGCATAGAGGCCCAGGATGCCGCTAAGCGTCCTACACTGGGCACGACAGCAAAGTGTCCCACGTGCACCACAGCAAAGAATCATCCCGTTCAAGATGTCAGCACTGCCAAGTTTGAGAAGCCTGATTGAGAGGATGTTGTGGATTGTAGGAGGGGGCGGAACCGCAGAGGGATTCAGAGCACCCACTTCAGAGCCAGGATGCCTGGATCCGAATCCCGCTTCACTAGATACTAGGCTGCACCCTCCGCAGGCTCTCTGTACCTCAGTTTCCCATTTGTAGCAGGAGATTGGGGATAATAGTTCATCTGCGTTATAGGTCTGTGGTGACAATTAAATGACTTAATCGACATGAAATGCTTAGAATAGTGTCTCACACTTAGAAGATGCCGTATAGATGTTAGCTTTTGTTATGGGTTATTTTTCTTTGCCTTATATATTATCTTGACCACGTTAGATAAAATATTTTGTATTGACTTTACATTTTCACTTAAGATGTGAAATGCTTTGTATCTAGCTTGTACAGTGACTTGTGAGAACTTGATGGACTGGTGTTAACTGTCATTTTTGATGTTTAGTTTTTGTGATTCCTCACTGCTGTTTGCATTTCTGTTTGTTTATTCTTTTGAACAAAAGTGCTAATCATGGTATTTGGTTACAGTGTAGTACTGGACTGGATTCAAATGAGATGTCTCCTCAGAAAAAAAAAGATCAGAACAGAAATTCTATTGAAAACATAGCCAACGAGGCCATTAACGTGCTGTGGAATATATGGTAAGGCGCTCTGCAGATGCAGCTTCCTGCTCCAACACCACTCAGGCTTCTCCTCTCTCTGTTAAACTGCAGAGGAATCTCTGTTCTCCTTGGTAGGCCTGTAAATCTGTTAATGCATCTGTTAATGCTTGGCAGGCGATCTCGTCAAGTGGCCTAAGATCAACTGTCCTTCCCAAGCCCTTGTCCTCTTAGCATCACTGTATCTCTTTTTATCTTTTTGCCTTTCTGTGTGGCATGCCGAATCCTAGTTCCCTAACCAGGCATTGAACCTGTGCCAGTGCTTCTTGGAGTCTTAACCACTGGACTGCCAGGGAAGTCCCACTACATCTTTCCTTACTTTATAACTCTTCTATCCATTTATTGCTACTGACAGAAAGAAGAGAAATTGTGGTCATTAGTGGCCCCTGCACCCCTTCCTCCCCAACTGCCTCTGCAGCAGTTGTCTTAAAGCTGGCCAGGCTCCAGTGCAATAGATACTTTGATCTGGAATGAGACAGGGACCACAGACCTTGGTGAGTGCCATTTGACAGGGAAGTCAAGGTCTGAGAAGAGCTCCTTTGGCCCCAGTAGAAAGGTGACCACACTCCATTCCATCGTTGTAAGCCGTGGAAGGGGGCTTGGAGATGGGGACTTGCTTTTAGGAATGGAGATGGCTAGAAACACAACCTGGATTTTTTTTTTGTACCCCATTTTATTGGACCACATTTCTAGCTGGAGTGTGTCATAGTTCCATATTTTCCATCAACAGCCACGGTTATTTCTGACCTCTTAGAGGTATGTCTCAGAATACAAGGTTAAGTTGGATCCTGGAAAGCTGCCGACATTGCTTGACTACCTACAAGCAGTCAAACTTGCCTATGGTTTCTTTCTTTCTTTTTTTTGGGTGCACCACTCAGCTTGAGGGGTCTTAATTCCCCAACCAGGGATCAAACCTGAGCCCCCAACAGTGGAAGTGCAGAGTCCTAACCACTGGACCACCGGGGAAGTGCCTGTGATTTCATTTTGAACTAGTGGACGCATTCCACCAGGAAAATAGGATAGGTCAGATTTGAGGAAACAGCATTCAAGCAAGCTAGTGCGTGCTGTTTTTCTAATAACTTTAACTTATATAAATTGTTGAATTTGCAAATTTTTTTTTTTAATCTTTTAATTTGGAAATTAAAAAAAATTTTTCTTTGAAAAGTGCCTGAAAAAGTGGTCCAGTAATCTTTCTTTCCTGAGTGCCTGTGAGCCCTATCTATATCATTTCTGGTTATCATAGCTCTTAACACTTTCGTTGCATAGTTTACGTTTAAATTATGTTTACCCATGTATATGTTTTATTATCTTAACATATATATGCTTTATTTTCCTGACTATACCTGAGCTTGCTGTGGGCTTCTTGAGGGGAGGTTCATAGCAGTGTTGCAGTAACTAGATGGATGGAGGGATAGATGGGTAACACAGACAGAAAATAGTTTATCTTTAGACGACAGGACTGGATTTAATCATTTAGTCAGCTCTGTCAGTGGCTAATCTGTCATGTGTGCATGTGGTATGTCTGGAGGAATATGCTTCTCTGGAACCATGAATAAAATTGTTATCAGTAACTGTTTACCCTATATTTAGCATATATGTCAATTAATAACGTCGATTACATTAATTCTGATTCTTGTATTAGAAGATACTGTAATTTCAAAAATATTTTTTTATAACAGTTTCTCTGTCAAAGATTGCAGAATGTTATCATTATAGCAGTCTAGATGGAATAATTAAAACTTAGTTTAGAGGCCTTTAATCCTTACTTTATTATTACTGTGATATAGTGGAAAGACAGGTAGACTGGATCCAGGGACTTACCACTAACAAAATGTATGATCATTGGACAGATCACTTTACCTTTGGGGGTCTGGGTTTCCTTATCCACAAAAAGAGGAATTGAAGCAAATACAGTTCAGTTCAGTTCAGTCGCTCAGTCGTGTCCGACTCTTTGCGACCCCATGAGGCCTTTAATCCTTACTTTATTATTACTGTGATATAGTGGAAAGACAGGTAGACTGGATCCAGGGACTCACCACTAACAAAATGTATGATCATTGGACAGATCACTTTACCTTTGGGGGTCTGGGTTTCCTTATCCACAAAAAGAGGAATTGAAGCAAATGATTTCTAAGATCTTTTCCATCTTTAACCTCCTATAAGGAAGCTGGCATGTAGATAAAGAGATTGGCTAATATATTGTACTGTGATGGGAATAAAAGTTCAGATAGCCAGCTGTATTCATGCACAGTGACTATGAATGGGCATTAATTTCTTCATCTGTAAAAATGGTGGGGGTTTGACTACAATTCTGGTTCTTTTATAAAGCCTAATTATTTTTTCATGATTTCTGTGGTTGATTTCTTAATGTTAAAATGTGAATAGTAAAACTTTTTTTCCCCTTCAATTTAGTGAATGCAGTAGTAGAGCAGTATCTATATTCAACAAAGAAGAGTGTTTGGAGATTGTATTAAAGTATTTAAGTAGGTTTTCCACCAATGTTGACCTGGCTATTTCAGTAGGTAAGTAAAGAAAAGTTTGTGTGCCTTTATTCAAAATTTTTTATTCAGACATAACTTATTTGTTCTACAGGAGTGATTTTGTTTTTTCTCATTGTATATAAATGCATCACTGAGTTCTATTCTGAATCTTTTAAAATGTGTGATTAATTCTTTACTTACTCATGCAGTTTTCCTGCTCTTGTCTCTAAGAGGGAGGAAATGGATTATGTGAGCATATGTTGTTTCTAATGTCTGGACATTCTTAGAAGTTTTTATTAACTCTTGAAAGTTTTCATCTCCCATTTATGGAGAAGCAGTAACCCACAGCTGCCAGGCCTTGAGCCAAAGTTAATTGGAACGTAGACGATAACCTCTGCTTTTTTTGAGAGAGGAAGATAAGTGATTGGAATTTCACGTAGGCCTGCTTCGCTTCCAGACAGGGAATACAGAGGCTGGCAGCGTTAGCAGCCTTGGCTCCCTCGCTTTCTGTCTGTGGGGTTACAAGCTAGTGGGGTCCCTCACTCAGCAGGGGGAGGAGACAAACCAGGGAGTGGATTCTATCTCAACAGAACGCGGAGGGTGAGTGGAGAAATAATGGATAAGAAGTGTTTTTTATTCAGCCCTTCATAACGATAGGCATCTGTCCTTTTATTTAACTACACATTTCTCCTGGCAAGGACAAGTTTATTCCCCTCACTGGAATGTATTCCCCTTACCGATGTTTCTCTTGGCTCTAGTGGAAATAGAACAGAGAAGGAAAAAATAATAGTGGAATAAATACTATTGGGAAAAATTTTTTAATCAGTTTCTCAGAATGGAATCTTTGGCAGAGGGGAGACTTGTGAGTAAATGTGGATTTTAAAAACACTTGAACTAGAAAATTGGCAGGTGACTTTTAGTCTCAGGACAGTCTTTATTACAATAAGAATTTCAGGAAAGTTCATAGCTTTGAAAAGAAAAACTTCACTTCTGTGTTTTGGGCCTTAAGTTTTGTAGATTTGGTTATTTCGTTTTTTTCCTAAAGAACTTTTAAAAAGAACTTTTTGAAAAGGGGATCAGAATAAAGTAACTTTACAGTGTATAGCAGTATTTTCTTTGGCACTTAGCTAGGTTCATAACTTTTTTAAGGCAAATGCCAGATTGCTTCTGTTTTGAAAATCAAGCAAAGCTTATATATAGAAAAGTAAAATTCTGAAATTCCATACTGTGTATTAATATAGCTTTCTTGGGCTCATGCTGTCTTAGCAATCACAACTTACCTTAGCTTTTTGTCAAAGTGAATTTAATTAGTCTCTTAATGAAAAAAAAATTACACTTGGATATATGTATATGTACATATATGCATACATCTGGATTTGTATATAAATGTATTTTGGAATGCAGACTAGAGCACAATAATAACATGTATTTTGACCACTAATTTGGATGGAAATGATCTGCTTTGGAATTTTTAGACCTGGGTAGAAACGGATTTTATGGAATGCAGTATCTCAAAGAAAATAAATTTGGGCTTCCTCATTCGTATGTCAGAGGTCTCTTCTGTCAAGCTTTTCATGCAGTCCCAGTTGTTTTATACTTTCAGTTAATTTCTAATTTACAAGTTATAATCCATGATCTTGTTTTAATTGTGAGAGAAGAGTTAAGTGCTAAATGAACCATATGTCTATTAACACTTTACCTATTCTTAATTTACTCATATTTTTATATAAAATACCTTTTTTCTTAAATGTGCTATATCACAAATTAGCTTTTAAGATCATGCTGAATTTTTTAAATGTCCCCAAACCTAGGACTTGTCATAGACAGCAGTTTTCCATGCACTGGTGTTCAGCCTACAGGCTGTTTGCTGCTGGTCTGTGATAAGTACAGAAATTGAGGCTAAATCTTTGTAAATGTTCATAGTAATTCCACATTGTCACGGCAATTGAGAGCCTTTTCATTTATAAAAGTATAGTTCTGTAAAGGATTATAAGTTAAGAAAAAAGAAAAGTCTTTTATAGCTCTGATAATTTGGGAAGCCTCATTTGCACGAACTATGTTTGAGGAAAAGAGTGAATCTCCTACAAAATGTGTCCAGAGAAGTTATAAAGATGCAAATTTTTTTGATGAGTCATTTTGGTTTAAATTATCCTAGCGGAATTCACTTGTTTCTGAATATTTGATTTTTGTCTCTATAGCATATTGTTTGCAGACAGTGACCGAAGATAACCCAGAGCTACTGAAATCTTTCAGTACCCCAGCATTGCATGTGCTGGAATCAGCAATGCTTTCTCCTGTCAATTCCATGGAATATCTTCTATTGAAGACATTGGTGGCAGGTAAAAGTTAACCACTTGTGAGAGTGTGCATTTTAGTAACTTGTAGCAGGCAGAAATGGAGAGGCCCAAATTCAATCAATCCCCCATTTCACCACATCAGGACTTTCTGTGCTTATGTCTGTTCTCAAATTTTTAATATTTAAATGGAAACCTTTAATTCAAGCGATTCTGCATAATTTCAGAGCCTTAGAAGATTAGATGTGTTTTCAATTTAACAAGCTCCTGTTGTCTGATAAAGAAATTGTACTGTCAGGACCCCCTCTTATTTATGAAGCAGGGAGTTCAGAAGTTGACAGCAGGCATCTAAGACATGACCACTCACTTTCCTATAAGATCTTCACCCCCAGTGCTTCTCCCCAGAATTTCTAAATACAGAAATAATCGGATGGCATGTAAGTAGTAGGTAACTTACTGTGTATTTTCCTCTTGCCCTTTGTTTGGGCTTCAAGGGTAATTTATCTTGAGAGATGTTTTGTATTTTCCCTACATCGATAAAATACGCACAAAATAAAATTTACCATCTTAACCATTGTTAAAGTTTTTCTTTTTTTGGCTACACTGCTCTGCTTGCGGGATCTTTAGTTTCCCAACCAGGGATTGAACCTGGCCTCCACAGTGAAAGTGCCAAATGCTAGCTGCTAGACCAGCAGAGGACTCCCCCGCTTCTTAACCATTTTTTTTTTAATTGGAAGATAATCACTTTATGATATTTCTTAAGCATCTTTAAGTGTACAGTTGTGTTAAGTATATCCACATTGTTTTGTAACCATCTTGCAAAACTGAAACACTGTACACATGAAACAACTCCCCGTGTATGTTTGTCCATCCGTGGGTAGACACTTGGGTTGCTTCCACTCTTTGGTTATTGAATAATGCTGCTAACATGGATCTGCAAATGATCTGTCTGACTCCTTTCCATTCTTTTTTAACATAGCAGAATATACCCCAGAAGTATTTTTATTTTGTCCCATTTTTTTAAATTAGTGTACTTAGCAGTAGCTATTGTTCTGATTTCACAAGTGCAACACCAAGAACCTGCTCCCTGGTTTGTCTGTGAGATCTTGGAATTTTAATGCATTCCTTTCCCCTCTTGGACTGTAAGAAACTGCTCACAAGAGCATCTCAGGTTAAGATGAAAGAAAGCCGAGGCAACTTAATTTATCATTGTAAAAGTAACTCGATCAGTGTTCTCTGGGTCTGTTGGCTCTCTATCAGGGCAAGGCATTGTATGCCAGGAACGGGAGACGATTATGAAGGACCGCTGCAGTAAAGGGAGCTGCCTCTGAGCAGAGCTTTCTGACATTTAATAAGAACTCAACAAAGGCAGTAGGACTGAGATTTCTTGAAATTATGCCTGAGCTTATAGAACCAATATGGTAGACACTGTATTTAATAAAAGATTTCACGGTTGATTTCTTTGTCCTCATGCTCATTTTTTTCCACAGGCACAATTTGGAATCTAAAGGACATTATTCCATCCAAGAGTCAGGCAGAAATCATAAATGCCATACTAAAGATCTTATCTGAAGTTCTGGAAATGGATGCTGGCGAAACGGTTATTCAAATGAAGGAGGCTGAAACTCAAAGGATAAAAACCGCTGCAGAGACTGAGGACACGTTACAGAATGCTAATGGTGATGATCTGATGGATGATGATGAAATGGAAGAAATTCCTCATAGAAGGAAAGTCAGAAGGAAAACGTTCGTTTCAGATTTACTTCCAGTAAGTCGGATTGGTGCTTTCAAGCATAGATTAATACAGCTATTTTCTTTTAATAGATATCCTAAGCTTCATAGGAAAATGTTGTAACAATTTATTATGAAGTGAATTTCAGTAAAAACAGCCATGTTTTCCCATTAATTCTCATTAAAACATCAGCTCCCAAAGGAGAAAAAAACCTGAGATGAAACATTTATATAGTAGAGGAGTTGAAAGATGGGTAGACCAGTACTTTGGCAGTATTTCAGGAACATGCAGTCATGTGATGAAGTGTTTGAGCTCCCAAGGCAGGGGACATGGGTTCGATTTTTGGTCAGTGAACTAGGATACTTCATGTGGCATGGTGTGGTCAAGAGAAGAAAATATGTGGTCCTCTTCCTAACATTTGTGTCTCACTTAAGTTTCTTACTCTCTCCCACACTGTCTCCACACTAAAGGATTTTACTTGGCTTAGATCGTCCCTCGCACCCTTGTCTCTTCTACTTTAGAGTTCAGCCTTACTAAGCCAAAGTAGCAAGCCAAAGTTATATTACCCACTTCTGTTGAGCAGAGGAGGTACAGTGACCGTGAGAATTAGTGATGGTTTGTAGGTTTGCAGCCTGGATAATCGTGGCTTACTTGGCTGGGTGTGATGTTGGAGTGTGGGTGACCGGTCTCCAGTGCAGGCAACTTTTCAGCTGAGCCCGTCGGCAGATAATGGAGCTATTCTTTGGGAAAACATTTTTCCCAAGGAGGAAGGAGAGCAAGTCATCAGAAAGCCGGGGAGGACGGCGAGCTGGGCTTTATTCATCCAGGTGCGCGTTTTCCGTGCTTACGCTGTGTGGCAGGCACTGTGCCAGAGGCTACTGGTGGAAAGATGATAAGACGTATTTCTTGTCTTCAGGGGCCTTTTCCATCTTGTAAGGATGGACACGCGATTTTAACTTATTACAGTACCCGTGCTAGAGCAGTGATAGGCCTGTGCCCAGACTTCTGAGTGAGTAGGCACAGCTGACTCAGCCCTGATGGGAGCAGCAGGCAGAGACTCTCAGAAGAGGCTGGCGGACAGAACACCTGAGCCGTCTGAAAGGATGGGGCACACAGCGTGGTGAAAGCAGGTTAGTGTTGTTCGAGGGGCCTGGAGGCGGGAGAACCGGTCAGGGCTGCCGAAGTCATTCTAGGGAAGGATGCTCATGCTTGAACTGGAAGGACTCTAGTGATGTCCTCTCACCCTCGTCGCACATGTGGCCTGTCCTAATTCGTGTATGAGAAACTGAATCTGAGAAGTGTCTTAAGTCAGTGTCTTCGAGTTTGGATAGATTTATTTTTAAAGAATTCTTTAAAAATTTTTTTTTATTTTTTGACCATACCACATGGCATGTGAGATTCCCTCAGTTGGTAAAGAGTCTGCCTGCAATGCAGGAGACCTGGGTTTGATTCCTGGGTGAGAAAGATCCCCTGGGTGAGAAAGAAATGGCAACCACTTCAGTACTCTTGCCTGGAGAATCCTGTGGACAGAGAGTAGCCTGGTGGGCTACAGGTCCATGGAGTCACAAGAGTCAGACATGACTTAGTGACTAAACAACAGCAGCACCGTGGCCTGTGGGATCTTAATTCCCCAACCACAGATTGAACCCATTAGAAGCAGAGTCCTATTAGAAGCATTAATTAGAAGCATTAGGGGCACAGAGTCCCTGGAACGCCAAGGAAGTCCCTAAAGAATTCATAATGGGCACAAACTCATCAGTGTACCACCTTCTTACATTCACGAAGTCTTGTAAAGCTGAATTGGTGGTGTTCTAAAGCACTCAAATGTAGTTAAGAGCTGTTTTCTCAGTCCCCATGAATGGCTGTTGGGTGCAAAGCTTTGTGTTAAGTGCTGGGTTGAATACAAAAATGAAAAGTCCATCTTGCCCTTGAGTTGCTTGGCAACTCAATATCATATCTCTCTTGTGCATCTGAGAGTGGGTAGAATTTAAAGTTGGTAAACAAGATAGACAAAGGCATATCTGTGAGCCTTTTCATCCCAAAGGGTGTTGATAGAACCCTAGCAACATCTTCTCAGGTGCCACGTGGAGGTAAGTTACAGATCTGGGGTCCACGTGTGGAACGTCAGTAACAGATCGGCGCTCGGAGGCTCTTGTGCAGGGGCTGGCATCGCGCTGACCAGGTCACTTTATCCTGATGGATGCAGCTGTACTGCGTTTCCCCACCCCAAAATCCCATCAGGGGAGCAGTGGGAATTCCACTTGGGCTGCCTGGGGACTCTGAGAGATCGGACGTCCCTGGCTAGGGGTGGGAGAAGAACCACCCCTGCGGGTTTGCCCCATCTCCAGCTTTGCTTCCGGGGAACCCTCCAGGAAATGGGTGAGTGGGGATTGGGATCTCAGTCCACCAAGATGAAGTGCCACTATTTGAAAGTATCAGTGTTTAACTGTTATTTAGAGATACACATTCTCAAGTATTACTTACAGATAGAATTTTGATGCTTAGAAAATGCAGTGTTTTCTCCTAACAAAAGCTCGCTTTTTAAAGTCTGTCACCATAGCTGAGCAGACTGGATGATTAACATGCTGGTCAGGCAGCCAGTATTTTGGTGCCAGTAGGGTGCTAAGCATCGCACTGCCGTGTGCCAGGAATACAGATTCACAGGCAGGCAGCTCAGGTCTTTTCACGCTGCCCAGTGGCTTGTGCAGGTGTAATCACAAACCTGGAAGGAGAGAACCAACCCAAGTTGTTGCCATAACATGCAGAAGTAGAACACTCCTTACCTGGCTTCCGCAGTTAGCAATTATCAAATCATGGTCTATTTTCTTTCATCTCCTTCTCTACCCACTCTCCCCTCTCACTACTGAATACTTTGAAGCAAATCTCAGCTGTCATAACATTTCCTCTAACTTGGTTCTTTATGTCAGTTTGATAACAGTAAGAAGCAGGGGATTGTTCTGAGCAGGAAAGTCAGGTAAAGAAATGGAACTTCTTTCAGAATTGTTTCATGCCAAATCTTCATACATGTTAAGTAGATGAGAGGCCTGCAAGGGTGTGTCTTATTTAGAGTCTCATCATACACAGATGAATAGGAATAAATTTTCTGGGTTCGATCCCTGGGTTGGGAAGATCCCCTGGAGGAGGGTATGGCAACCCACTCCAGAATTCTTGCCTGGAGAATACCAATGGACAGAGGAAGGAGTCTGGTGGGCTATAGTCCATGGGATCTCAAAGAGTGAGAAAGGACAGAGCCACTCAGCATAGCACAGCAGCAGAATACATTTTGGATACATTCTTGCCCTTAATAAAAGGAACATAAATATAGGGATTCCTAAAGTCTATCTGCTAAATTAACAGTCTACTTTTTTTTTTAAGAGTGTGTTTCAAAACAGAAACACACTCTTAATTAAAGTTAATTCATTGCACAGGAAGTTGCTCGAGGATTATAAATGAGTATGAACATTCTGGAAAAGGAGAACAGAAATATGTCATAGGATCTATAGACGTGTTTTTAACCTTTGATCCAGTAAATCTGAGGAAATAAGATAACCAAGTAATGTGAATTATTCCACTCTAGAGGAATGCTTAATAAATTATAAAACATTCATTTAAGGTAATATTGCACAACCATTGAAAAGACAATTTTTAATAGAAACTTTTGAGATTGAGAGTCATCCAGACAACAAAATATACATCATTTTTTAGCATGTGGACTACTTTGGAATATCAGTATAGCTATTTCACTTTTCATAGGTGACTTGAGAATTAAGGTCATATAAATTTATACAACCCATTTTGAGACTGTTAATTGATGTTAGGTTCACATTATTTATTTCCTCAAGAAAAAGTCCCCCTTTTTCTTCAGTCTTAAAGGAATGCTTTATTGCAGTCTTCAAAGAAAGCCAGAATGGAGCAAACCCGTCTGCTCCTTAGCCAAACTCTGTTGGTCACATAAGGGCCTGTTAGTAATTCTGGTTAGTGCAGACTTTTCAGAGAAGACATCTAAGCATCTAAAAGCAGGTTTGTTGTGTATAAATGCCTGGCGTCTGTAACGAACCCTTGTTTTCATCTTTGTATGCTGAGCTACTTCTTAACACAGTATATCAAGTTTCAGGGTGAATTCAGTTCAGAATTCCTGAATATTTATCTGTTCTCTCCAGCTAACTAAGCAACACTTAGAGAAGCCGTGCGGAGAGATGGGAACCCAGTGGACAGTGGCGTGTCGCACGGTGCCAAGCGGAACCGTAATGCCTGCTTGTCCTTCCAGCCCGTTATGACTTTTCTTGTGCTTACCCACCCCCGCTGCCAGGGCCCCTAGTCCAAGTGCAAATACCATTTAGTGGGTTTTAACTAAAGAAAGCTGCCTAAAAAGAGTTTTTTAAACCTTGGAGTGAGAGTTGGTCGTTTGCCTTTTTTTTTTTTTTTTAGCCCACCGACAAGGAGCTGAGAGAGGCCATAGCTTTGCTGACCGCTCAGCAGACGGCTCTGGAAATCATTGTGAACATGTGCTGCAGTGAAGGTGTGTTACCAGTTCACATTTAGATATCCTCCCCGGCACTGGGAGGGCGCTTCCATGAGGATTATCTTAAACAGTCCAGTTCTCCGTGATCTGCACTCTTCCCAGATCCCACGGACGACGAATGGGAGGAGCTCTCTAGCAGTGATGAAAGCGACGCGTTTATGGAGAATTCTCTCAGTGAATGCGGTGGGCAGCTGCTCTCTCCCCTCTGCCTCTCCCATGAGGTTCACACGGCTCTCACCCACCACCTCCTCCCAAAGAAGGTACTCTGTTTCCAGTCTGGGCTCACTCTAGAGCATCGAGAACATTTCAGAAAGCCCTTCTTTCTTTGCATAAAGGAAGTGTGCCAATACTGCCAGGTGTGGGTGATGGGTGAGATGCGGGAAGTGGAACAGTGAACAGCACTGGAGGTGGGCTGAAGTTCATCAAGCCTAACCATCTCACTTAGAAGTTGGGATTTTATGAAGGAATCATGTGTTCAGGAAAAAACCTTTCCTTGTAACATTTGCCTTACTGTCTTTCTTAAATTTAGATTTTTGACAAAACTGCCTTTCCAAACAGCATTGCAGTTGACGTGTGCTCTAGGAGCCCCACTTGGAAACCTTTGATTAGAAAGTAAGAACATTTCTCTTTTCAAAACCATTTGTCATTATGTTATTATAGGAACTGAGGGACCATTAAACAGAAGATGCCAACTCCCCCCAGATTCAAGAGTTCGAGTCCCGTGTCTTATGTATGTTCCCTAGAGAAGTGAGCACATGTGTGCCCTAAGCAGGAGAATGCTCATAGCAGTGTGGTTCACAGTTGCCCCAGCTTGGAAGCAACCTCAGTGTCCATCAGCGGCAGAATGGATAAATCAATGCCAACGTGATCATACAATAGAATACATACAGCAGTAAAAAGAATCTGAACCGGAACCACTCACAAAATAGTAGTTCATTGAGAGGTGCATACATAGATGGTTCCTGGGCTTCCCCTGTGGCTTAGCTGGTAAGGAATCCGCCTGCAATGTGGGAGACCTGGGTTCAATCCCTGGGTTGGGAAGGTCCCCTGGAGAAGGGAATGGCTACCCACTCCAGTATTCTGGCCTGGAGAATTCCATCAACTGTAGAGTCCATGGGGGTCACAAAGCGTCAGACATGACTGAGGGACTTTCACTTTAGGGGTCAGGAGGTGGGTGTGATAGGGAGGGGATAGGTGAGAGTGCTAGCAACATTTCTTTTTTTTTCTTCTTCTAGTGAAGTAGAGTTGGTTTCCAGTATTGTGTTAGCTTCAGGTATAAGCAGAGTGATTCAGTTATATATATGTATTCTTTTTTAGATTTTTTTCCCCCTTATAGGTTATTGTAAAATATTGAGTAGAGATCCCTGGGCTATACAGTATGTCTGTATTGGATATCTGTTTTATATATAGTAGTGTGTATATGTTAATCCCAAACTTCTAATTTACTCTTCCTCACCTTTCCCTGAAGGTTACCATAAGTTTGTTTTCTATGTATGTGAGTCTATTTCTGTTTTTGTAAATAAGTTCATTTGTATCTTTTTTTTTTTTAAGATTTCACCTATAAGCAATATAATATATTTGTCTTTCTCTGGCTTGCTTCACTTAGTCTGATAATCTCCTGGTCCACCCACGTTGCTGCAAATGGCATTATTTTGTTCTTTTTTGTGGCTGAGTAAGATTCCATTGTATAAATACGCCACATCTTCTTTATCCATTCATCTGTGGATGGACATTTAGGTTGCTTCCATGTCTTGGTATTGTGAATAGCGCTAGCATTTTTATCTAGGTGCATCAGTGTTTGCTTTGTAAACTATTAAACTCTGTATATTCCTGAGCGCTTTATGTGGGTCATATTTCACATTTAAAAATAGGCTTTAAAGATGCTGCCACGCACAGAAATTTTTCTCAAGCAGATTCCATACGACTCATTAGTTCACTGTGCCTCAGAGGCCTTGAGTGCTCAAGCAGTTTGATCTGGTCAGATTCACAGTTCACCCTAAGTGTTCTTGCCAACTGCCCGAGACCTCCTTCTGCTTACCGATGGTCCCCCTCAGAACAGGACGCCTAGGTTCAGCGTCAGTGCTGGATCCTGTCGGGTGACTGTGAGAGGGCCAGACAGCATTCTCTCTCTTCCTTTCCAGAATGAACACTATACAGTGTAGAGCCCTCGTGTGTCTCCAGAGCCTCGTCTCCCTTCTGGATGTGGACCATCTGGGAGGACCTGCTGCCCTTCAGACGCTTGCACAGCACCTGTCACAACTGCTTTTTTCTCAGCCAGGTAAATATGCTGTATATAGTATCCTTTTTTTTTTTTTAATTTTACTGGAGTAGTGTGTTTGTCAGGAGAAGGCAATGGCACCCCACTCCAGTACTCTTGCCTGGAAAATCCCATGGATGGAGGAGCCTGGTGGGCTGCAGTCCATGGGGTCGCTGAGGGTTGGACACGACTGAGCGACTTCACCTTCACTTTTCACTTTCATGCATTGGAGAAGGAAATGGCAACCCACTCCAGTGTTCTTGCCTGGAGAATCCCAGGGACGGGGGAGCCTGGTGGGCTGCTGTCTATGGGGTCGCACAGAGTCGGACACGACTGAAGCGACTCAGCAACAGCAGCAGTGTGTTTGTCTCTGCCATACAGCAAAGTGAATCAGCTATGCATATACATAGATCCCCTCTTTTTTAGCTTGTTTTCTCATATAGGCCATTATAGAGCATTGAGTAGAGTTCCCTGTGCTATACAGCAGGTCCTTATTAGTTATCTGTTTTATAAATAAGGTGAGGTGAAGTCGCTCAGTCGTGTCCAACTCTTTGCGACCCCGTGGACTGTAACCCACTAGGCTTCTCTGTCCATGGGATTCTCCAGGCAAGAATACTGGAGTAGATTGCCATTTCCTTCTCCAGGGGATCTTCCCGACCCAGGGATCGAACCCAGGTCTCCTGCATTGGAGGCAGATGCTTTAACCTCTGAGCCACCAGGGAAGCCCCCGTTTTATAAATAGTAGTGTATATATGTCAGTCCCAATTTCCCAATTTATCCCTCCCCTCTCATCCCCCTGGTAACCATAAGTTTGTTTTCTACATCTGTGACTCTTTGTACATCTGAGGAAATAGAGTATTTTACATAGTAAAGGAGAGTTCTGCACATTACTTTACCCTGCATGTATGTCTGGAGTGAGGGTTAATATTGGAGATACGAATCTGCTCTAATTCTTTGCAAAGCTGTTTTAACATTTCCCCTTCTTAGAACACTGAATCTAAGAGCTGAAATTCTTAGAAGATCAAAATAAGGTCACTTTTGACTAAATACAAGTTTCTGTATAAACAGTCCTTCAAGAGTTGTTCCCTGATTCTTTCTTTTTTTTTGGCTTTGCTGGGTCTTCGCTGCTGTGGAGCCTTTTCTGTAGTTCTGGTGCACAGGCCTCTCACTGCCGTGGCTTCTCTTCTTTCAGAGCACGGCCTTTATGGGGCTCCAGTAGCTGCAGCTCCCAGACTTTAGAGCACAGACTCAGTCGTTGTGGTGCATGAGCTTAGTTGCTCTGAGGCATGTAGGATCTTCCCAGATCAGGGATCGAACCCGTGTCTCTGGCATTGGCAGGCAGATTGTTACCACTGCGCCACGAGGGAAGCCCAATCCCTGATACTTTACAACATCTGTTTTGCTCTCTATGAAGAGGTGCTGTGTATTTAATGGTACCTGTTTTAGAAGTTCTAGGTTAATTTTTAAAGATTAAGTAAATAAATATTCAGAAACTCATTATATAGTTGTCAGCATTTGTCAGTTTATAGATAGAGTTTTCAGGTGATCTCAGGCTATGTATTCTTTAGCTGGTGCGATCATGTGAAAACCAGGTCCATCCATATCTAAGACAGGACGTAGACAGGATATGAGCAGTGCCATTCCCATTCCGAGCCTGGACTGAGCCAGCTCTGGAGTGCAGAGGTGACTGTCAGTGGAAGCTGGTCAGGTGATGACTAAAGCTTTGTATTTCTTTCCCAGTCTTATAAACCTAAGAGATCTGGGGACTTCCCTGGTGATCTGTGGCTAAGATTTCACTTCCCAATGCAGGGGGTGCAGTTTCAGTCCCTGGTTGGAGAACTAAGCTTCCACATGATGTGAAGAACGGCCACAATTTTTTTTAGGAAGTAAACCTAAAGAGTCCTGGATGGCATGGGAAGTACGGGGGATGGCTCCTGTCAGCCCAGCAGAGTGTCCTCCGGAGGGGTGGCTGGCAGAGTGCTGCTACCGCTCATGCCCGCTCCCATCCGCCCATTCCCGTGGGCTCCCTGCAGGGAGCAGGGCCACACAGGAGGGTCCACAGCCAAGCCTCCGTGAGCAGGACTTACCCAGGTCTCTTAGTGCTCCCGAGACCTGCGTAGCTTGAGTGACCCCTTGCATTGCCATCTCTTTCCTCTGGGCCGTTTCTCAGTGAGAGTCTAGTTGAGGCCCCACTGGCTCTGTCTCCTGCCGGCATGAAGGGTTTATTTCACAGGAAGTAAGTGCATGCGCTCTGCCCCCCTGCTAGAGAGAAAACACTGTGATGTGCTTCTCCCAGGTCAGCCCGCTGCTTGTGGTCACTGGTACATCCCCATTTATCGCCTGGAAAGGTCACAGGAAAACCATAACAAGTTGAGTCTTAGAGAAATGATGAAAAGTTTCTGAATTGTGGGAAAGTATAATTAAACACTTTGATCTTTTAATAAGTTTCAGTTTCATAGCTTTCTTGATATAACCGTTTTATCAGAGTGAAATTTTATATTTAGAGACTGTATTCTTGTATAGTCCTTCCAGACATTTGGGATTTATTAAATCATGTAAACCTGTGAGTTCTGGGTGGATAATGTGAACTATTATTGAGGAATTGGTGGGGAGAATGGGGCTAAAGTTTTTTACATTTTTGTGTTACCATGTTTGAAAGTAATGTAAAGGATGGTACAGCTGTATTGTACTTACTTTCATCTTAATGCTTAAATACAGTCTGAATAGTTATAAAATTTGTGATACGTACCTGTATAGGCTTTTTGTGGCTGACATCAGAGATAAAAGGAAAAAGTTTTTAGTAGAATCTGGCTCTTGCATTCAAAACACCTATATCTTTGTCTCCTTCATTTAAAATATTGATCTTCAGAACATGAAGAGACTTTTAGCAATGTTGTATTTTCAAATTGGGTCAGTTTGTCATTTGTTCATTACATGGGTTCTAAAATCATTTAGGATTCCCTGTTTCCCTAGGTTTTGGGAAGCAGAAAGCTTCTTCTCATTACAATTAAAATGGTTGTAGCTCCCATTCTGGGATATGCATTTTATTCCATGTCAACATTGAAAATAGGTCTGAAAATTAAAAATAATTTGCAGCTTGATTACTCGCGGGTTGACTATTTACCTACATTTAGGTGTGCTGCAAATTCTTAGATCCTACTCAAAGTTGTTGAGAGGCAAAAAACATTTTGAATCACTTAACTTCTTTTGACATTTACTTAACTTCTTTTGACAACACCATGTGTTGCTGACCTTTTACTGAGAATTTGTCAGAAAGGCAGAGTCATTTGAATTCCTTCCCTAATTTGGGTTAGATGACCAGAAATATGAATTAAGTAAAAATCTTCCAAATTTAGGGAAAATATGAATTTCACGTAATATAAAATAGTAGTGTAGTTTAGATTAGGATTTTGAATCTTAATTGTGTTATGTGCAGCTCACAAATATCCAGGGTTACAATTACAGCTTTAATCAAACATAAGTTACTTTTCAGAGCCAGTATGGTGACTTTTGGAAGTTGAATAGTAACAATTTTATGCCAGCTTTTGAGGATCTGTTAAGTACTAGGTTTGATGAGCTAGGCATTATCACCCCACTTTCCTGATAAGGACACTGAGATTTAGAGGTTTAGGAACTTTTTCAGGAGCATTCCTTTTTTGTTTTTCCTAAATTTAAAAAAAAAAACATTTATTTTTGTTTATTTATTTGTCTGGACCAGGTATTAGTTGTGGCACTCGGGATCTTCGAAGTTGGTAGTGGCATGCAGGATTTTTAGTTGCGGCATGTGAACTCAGTTGCAGCATGTGGGATCTTAGTTCCCTGACCAGGGGTCAAACCCAGGCTCCCTGCATTGGGAGCCTGGAGTCTTAGTCCCTGGACCATGAGGGAAGCCCTTGGGACGTTCCTTCTTTTAACAACTATTTATTGACTGACTTAATGCCACGCACTGTGGTAGGTCCAAGGGATCCAGGCATGGAACAAGATAGGCAAGGTTGCTATGCTCATGGAGCTTGCATTCTCATATAAATAAAGGTTTAATGTCATTCTGGCCAGACAGGAAAAACTCAAAGCAGAGTGGTATGAGGTGTCACATTAGTTAGTATGGAAGGACCCCTCTGAGGTGCTAACACGTCTCTGGCTTCTAATATTCTCTGGCTAAAACCAGAATGAGCGGTCACACCATGTCAAAGGGTGCATTCTGTCCCTGTTCTGTCCGACCCTAAAGAATCCTGGTACCTGTTCTGGGATACTTACAGGAATTCCCTGCTTCTGTGCATGGCTTAGAGATACGAGAGATAGCAGAAAATGAGAGAGCCCAAAGAGATAGCAGACCTTGATTCCAGTCTGTGCAGAAGCTGCCTCGCTCTAGTGCAGCCTGAGACGGGGCATCAGTATCTTTATACGGCCACAGGCACCACAGGGGAGAAAGCCACAGTGTCTCCTGCCACGTAACAGATCACCCCAAACCCTTGTGGCTTGAAACCGCAATAATCACGTATAATGTTTTTCTCATGGTTTCTATGGGGGAGGGATTTAGAGAGGGTCCAGTGGAGGTGGTTTTCTCTACTCCATGATGTCTAGGACAGGGGTTCTCAACTAGTAGCAGTTATTGCCTCCTACGACTTCTGTCAATGTCTGTTGGCAGTTTTTGCTGTTACAATTTGGGAGGTGCTACTGGTGTCTAAAGGGAAGAGGCCAGAGATGCTGTTAAATATCCTGGTGCACAGGGGACCTCACATATACCACAAAGAATGATCTGGTCCTAAACGTCCACAGTGCTGAGGTTGAGAAACCCTAGCCGGGGGCCTCTGTCGAAAGACTGAGAGGCAGAATCGTCTGAGGTCTGTCTGCTCACATGTCTGGTAGCGTGGAGCTGTCAGCCAGAACACCCACAGGTGACCTCTTCATGTGACCTTAACGTGATGGCTAGTTTCCAAAAGCGAGAGCTGAGAGAGAGGAGAGAGCAAACACATGTGAATCAGGTGGGAGTCATGCCTTCTACCACCCAGTCTGCCACTTTCTCATATTCTCTTGGTTGAAGAAGCCACAAAGTCCCACCCAGGTTCAAGGGGAGGGGAAATAGACTCCATGCCTTTGTGGGAAGTGGCAAGGTTCTGCAGAATCATGCAGAACTGGAAGTACTGTGGTGGCTGTTTTTGGAATACATAACATATCACATGCATCAGTCACTCTCCCTTCCCGCCGAAGCGGGGAGGGAGCCAGCTTACCTGGTGGCCCTCACCCTGCTGTATGGCTTTGTTAGCATAATTGTTTACTGCTGTTGTGTTCTGTCCTGAGAAGAAGGGACAATAAGAAAAGAGTGAAACTGAACCAAAGTGGGAAGGGGAAGTTGGGTCAGTAAAAACCGTGAAAGCCACTGAAAAGCAGAGAAGCATGGTGGCCTGGCCCTGCGCTAGCGATACTTCGCGCTGGGCAGTGGGTTTGGGTTGCCAGGCGGCCCTCTGATTTGGGTGACGACTCCACCCTCCATCGGCTCAGCACAGTGATAACCATCAGTGAAAAGCTGACTTCCTTCTACAATGGCCCACTCAGGTCTATTGTGTGCTAAAGTGTGAGTTAAGTGAAAATCCAGTATCTATAAGTTGAAGACTGTCAGGATTATTTCAACTGTGGTCATCTTTCAAACTCAAATATTCAGTTCACAGGGGGCTGTTCACTGGAAGTTTGGGCTTAAATATCAAAATGTTTTTATTATAGTAACATATATTAACATTTAACATTGATTTGTTTTGACTTTTTCTAAAAACTCACTCTTCTAAGAAAAAGACAAATTTATGTTTCACTTTTGTGTTTTAGATTTTGCTAAGCACGTTGACTTTTTAGAAGCCATAAGTAGTGCCTTGAGGGCCCTTTTGCAAACAATGGCCTCCAAGAACATTCCTCAGGTAAGGTTTTAAAATTTTTTATATGAGGCTAGCAAAGGTTCTGTATAATGGAAGCAAAATTTATTAATTTTTTGAAGCATTTCTATTAGAAGAGTAATGCACGTTCCTTGTAAAGTGAAAACAAAAGTACTTTAAGCATAAACAGGGAAACCTTTTCCTTGTCGACAGGGAAATCTCTTCCTTGTCGCCACTCTGCCGCCAGAGCATGGTTGTATTCGTTTGTTTGGTCTTGGCTGCATCAGGTCTCAGCTGCGGCGTGTGGAATCATATTCCTTGCGGCACAGGGGCTTCTCTTCAGTTGTGGTGCTTGGGCTCAGTAGTTGCCCCTCGGCACAAGGGAGCTTAGTTCCCCGAGCAAGGATTGAACCTCACCCCCTGCCTCATTATAAGGTAGATTCTTAACCCTGGACGACCGGGGGAAAGTGAAGTCGCTCAGTCGTGTCCGACTCTTTGTGACCCGTGGACTGTAGCCCACCAAGCTCCTCCGTCCATGGGATTCTCCAGGCGAGAATACTGGAGTGGGTTGCCATTTCCTTCTCCAATTTTCTTTTTATTGATATAATGTATTTGACATGTATGTTGTATTTTCTCTGAAAGCCATTTGTCTTTTTTTTTAAATACTGCATTACAGAAATTTTCAAGCATGCCCTCCAGATACTCCACAGTGACTTGTCTGTGCCTCTCTGATAGGTGCCTTTTCGCTTCTATTGTTTTACTTTCTGTGAAGGAAAGGTTCAAACATCACGAAAAGCAGAGATAATAGTAGTTACCTGCAAGCATTATCACCTAGCGTCAGCAAGTCTTTCTTTGCTTTCTTTCTTTCTTTGTGGCCGCGTTGGTCTTCATGGCTGTGCACGGGCTTTCTCGAGCTGTGGCAGGTGAGGGCCATTCTGTAGTTGCGGTTCATGGGCTTCCTCTCATTGCGCTGGCTCTTCTTGTTGCAGAGCACGAGTTCTAGGGCTCATGGGCTTCACTGGTTGCAGCACGTGAGCTCAGGAATTGTGGCGCACGGGCTTAGTTGCCCCATGGCACGTAAAGCTTCCCAGACTAGTGATCGAACCCATGTGCCCAGCCTTGGCAGGCACATTCCTAACCATTCGGCCACCAGCGAAGTCCCATCTTGTCTTTCTCGTTTCTTTAATTTTCCCTACATTTTCGTTTTTGCTTCTTGGAATAGTTAAGGCAAATCATATTCTTTCACCCATGAATGTTTTATTGTGTGCTTCATTATGTTGTCTGTGACAGAAAATGAACTTTTAAAAAACTTAACCATATTACCATTATCTCAAACCTCCAAATTAACAGGTGTTTTAAAATTATCGTTTAATATGCAGTCTGAGTTCAGTTTTCCCTGATTGCTTTAAAAATGTCTCTCTCTTTTTTTTTTTAATGGTTTGTTCAAATCAGCATCTAAGCAGGATCCACATATTGTTCTTTGTTGATATTTTGGTCTCTTAAATATGTATTTTTTTGTAATTCATATACCATACAGTTCTCCCATTTAAAGTATGTAATTCAGTAATTTTTAGTACTGGACAAGGAAATGTCAACCCACTCCTGTATTCTTGCCTGGGAAAGCCCATGGACTGAAGAGCCTGGTGGGCTATAGTCCATGGGATTGCAAAGAGTCAGACACAGCTGAGCAGCTAGACAACAATTTTCCGCATGTTGACAGATTCTGAAATCTCTGAATCTATAACATCTCCCCTACCTGCCCACCTTTCCTCCTACTGTCTTTCCATTGAGTAAGTTATCATTTGTCCTAAAGAATTTCCCCCATTCTCAGATGCGGCTGACTAAACAATGTTATTTAACGAGTCTGTCTGTCTTCCATATTTCCTACAAATTGAGGGGTACGTCTAGAGCCTTAATTAGATTCAGGATCAGAGTTTTTAGACAAAAATAATTTGTAGTGGTGTATGTATATTTTACTTTTATATCACAAGTGATACACTGTTGTAAAATAATGATGTTAAAATCTTAATATCCATAGATTCACTTGTAGCAACCAGTGATTGTTTTCAGTTCAGTTTAGTTCAGTCGCTCAGTCGTGTCCGACTCTTTGCGACCCCATGAATCGCAGCACGCCAGGCCTCCCTGTTCATTACCATCTCTCGGAGTTCACTCAGACGCACGTCCATCGAGTCTGTGATGCCATCCAGCCATCTCATCCTCAGTCTTCCCCTTCTCCTCCTGCCCCCAATCCCTCCCAGCATCAGAGTCTTTTCCAATGAGTCAACTCTTCGCATGAGGTGGCCAAAGTACTAGAGTTTCAGCTTTAGCATCATTCCTTCCAAAGAAATCCCAGGGCTGATCTCCTTCAGAATGGACTGGTTGGATCTCCTTGCAGTCCAAGGGACTCTCAAGAGTCTTCTCCAACACCACAGTTCAAAAGCATCAATTCTTTTTTTTTTTTAAGTTAATAGATTACATTTCCATAGTAATCAGGTCAGCTTTATGACAACATTACTAAAAAAAAATATTATAAACATGTTTTAATAGCATATACAAGTCATTTATATATTATTAAGTGTAATAATGATAGCTTATGGTGAATGGTATTGGATTCATGGTCCCCAAAGGAGAAAGTGTCACTCCAGGACCAAAGATGCAATCTCAGTCACTGAGAGCTTTGTGCAGTGAAGTTTTATTAAAGTGAAAGGGGTAGAGGAAGCTTCCAGTGAAAGAGAGGTACTGGAAGTGGGTGGGAGAGTGCCCCTCCCCCCAGTTCAGGCAAGGCACTATATACTCTTCCGTTAGCTGCTGAGAACAGATAAAAGAATACCTCAAGGCTATGAAGTTTTACCAGGCCTTTCTCCCACAACATATATCCTGAGATAACACTGACACAAGATTGGTCAGGGAGCACGGGATCCAGTTAGGACGACTCTGGGTGAGAAATATTACTGCCACTTCCATCAGGGTGTAAGTTTTGGAGAAAACAGATTCCCAAACAAAATATATTGTTTCAATAGTAATCATTCTGTCATTTTTGAGATTGCATCCAAGTACTGCATTTCAGACTCTTTTGTTGATCATGATGGCTACTCCATTTCTTCTGAGGGATTCCTGCCCACNCATAGACTTGGATAACTGTGATATTGAATGGTTTGCCTTGGAGACGAACAGAGATCATTCTGTCGTTTTTGAGATTGCATCCAAGTACTGCATTTCGGACTCTTTTGTTGACCATGATGGCTACTCCATTTCTTCTGAGGGATTCCTGCCCACAGTAGTAGATATAATGGTCATCTGAGTTAAATTCACCCATTCCAGTCCATTTTAGTTCGCTGATTCCTAGAATGTCGACGTTCACCCTTGCCATCTCTTGTTTGACCACTTCCAATTTTCCTTGATTCATGGACCTGACATTCCAGGTTCCTATGCAATATTGCTCTTTACAGCATCGGATCTTGCTTCTATCACCAGTCACATGCACAACTGGTATTGTTTTTGCTTTGGCTCCATCCGTTCATTCTTTCTGGAGTTATTTCTCCACTGATCTCCAGTAGCATATTGGGCACCTAATGACCTGGGGAGTTCCTCTTTTGGTATCCTATCATTTTACCTTTTCATACTGTTCATGGGGTTCTCAAGGCAAGAATACTGAAGTGGCTTGCCATTCGCTTCTCCAGGGGACCACGTTCTGTCAGACCTCTCCACCATGACCCGCCCATCTTGGGTTGCCCTGTAGGCATGGCTTGGTTTCATTGAGTTAGACAAGGCTGTGGTCCTAGTGTGATTAGATTGACTAGTTTTCTGTGAGTATTGTTTCAGTGTGTCTGCCCTCTGATGCCCTCTTGCAACATCTACCATCTTACTTGGGTTACTCTTACCTTGGGCGTGGGGTATCTCTTCACGGCTGCTTCAGCAAAGCACAGCCGCGGCTCCTTACCTTGGACGAGGGTTATCTCCTTACTGCCGCCGTTCCTGACTTTCAACGTGGGATAGCTCCTCTAGGCCCTCCTGCGCCTGCGCAGCCACTGCTCCTCGGGTTGCTCCTCCTGGCCGCCAGCCCTGGCCTCAATTTCAGAGTTAAAACTAAAGCAGGATATATTCAAGGGAAAATATGCTGTGTACATACGTTGAAATATTATTCGTCTCTAAAGAGGACTGAGATTTTGGTACATATTACTGCATGGATGAACCATGAAGACATTATGCTAAGTGAAATAACCAGACACAAAAGGACAAATATTATATGAATCCTCTATAAGGACCCTAGAATAATTAAATTCGTAAGGACAGAAAGTAGAAGAGTAGTTACCAGGGGCTCAGAGAGAAATAGTTTAATAGGTTCAGGGTTGCAGTATGGGATGATGAAAAAGTCCTGGGGATGGATGGATGGTGGTGATAGTTGCTTAGACAGCAATGTGAATGTACTTCCTGCCACTGAACTATACATTTTTAAATGGTTGAAATGGTAAGTTTTATGTAAATTTTATATGCACGCACACACAAATATATGTAGAGGGATGTCTAGTTTTCTGTCCATGTGCCCCTGTTCCTTCCTTTGTGCCATTGGTAATCATCCTCATTGATTTTTTTATTTATCATTCTGTTGTTGTTTTTCAGAAAACATAAGCAAAATATGTATGTATTTGTATTTCACCCTTTTTCTTATAAGGATGCTTCTGCACTTTGCTTTTCTCTCTTATTAGTCATCATAGTATGTCGACATGTTTCTCATTTCTTTTTTACAGCTTGATAGCCCTCCATTGTGTACATATTCCATATTTATTCACCCTGTTTGCGTTGCTGGATTTTTAGTTCTTTCCAGTCTTTTGCTATTACAAGTAGAACCACAGCGAGTAGCACTTTACCAAAGTTCTGTTGTGTTTTTGCCATTATGTCTCTGTGGCCAATTTCTAGAGGTGGGCCTGCGGCTCGGAGAACAGATACGTCGGTAGCTCTGCTCCAGGCATTGCTCTTGTCCCCCTCACAAGTCTTGAGCCATTTCGAATCTCCACCAGCATTGTTTGAGAGTGCCTGTATTGTCACGCACTCTCACCAGAAAAATATGTTGTCAAAATGTAGGATTTTTACTGGTTTGTTGGTGAGAAATTGTATCTCAATTTTAATCTGCATTTCTTTTATTATGAGGAGGTTGGAGATCGTTTCATGTCTTTTAAGGGCTTTTGCATTCTTTTTCTGTGACTTTCCTTGTGTTTTGCCAGCTTTGCTATTGAGTTGGTGGTCTTTTTCCTTGTTGTATTAAAGGGTAGATCCCAGGATTTCTCCCCCAATTTACTGAAGCAGAAGCTCTGGGGAGGGGCCCAACCATGTCTGTGTTTTAACAAGTTCTCCAGGCGATGGTCGTATGCACTGATGTTTGAGAATCACAGATCTAAACCACACTCACTTCTTCCTTTCTGAAATCCTCCAGTTCTGAGTAACATATGTCACTAGACCACACCACCTACCCCTCAGTTACAGTGTCCCACCATCCCCAGGGGCCACTCATTCCTTGAAGATTCCTACTGTTGGACCCTGTTGTTTGTTACTGGTCCCATGTGATTCTGGGTGATTTGAGAATCCACGTGGATACTCTACCCAGGAACCTGGCTTTGCAGTTCTTGGGCCTCCTTTCCTCCTATGGGCTGTCTTCCATCCTTCCTTCCTTAGTCATTGCATGGCCACGCCTCTAGAGCAGTGCTATCCAGACTTGGCCTTCTTTCAGAGTCTTAACACAAAGTCGCTCATGTTTTACTATTAAATATAGTATATGATGTTGGGCTGTAATATATATCTTTAAGTTGTATTCTTTTAATTTTTTTCCAGGAACAAAACTTTTGACCTTCAGCTTCTATGAAATGGAAAGTGACATTTGCACTCTAATGATACCTGCATCCATGAGTGTGTGCAAATCAGCTTAAGGCACTTCCCTGGTAGTCCAGTGGTTAAAACTCCAGGCTTCCAGTGCAGGGATGCAGGGGGCATGGGTTTGATTCCTGGTTGAGGAATGAAGATCCCAGATGCCACATGCTGCATGGTGCGGCCAAAAATGAAGTCAAATCAGCTTAAAATAAAAGTTATCACTATGTGGTGGAAGCACTATGTAATTGAAAGCGTTTCACAATCTTTAATAACTCCAATGTTCTTGCCTGGAGAATCCCAGGGACAGGGGAGCCTGGTAGGCTACCGTCTATGGGGTCACACAGAGTCGGACACGACTGAAGCGACTTAGCAGCATAGCACACAAATCTCAAGAGTCAGCTCTTACCTTGTGTAGGTTCAGCCCATTTATCATGGCTCCCAGCCATGATAAGAGTCAGTGGTGACAGTGACGTGAGCAGGCCTCATCCTAGTGCAGAATTAGTTGTTTTTAGGAGTGTTTAGAAAATTTAATAACTTGTCCACCCAGTGTTCTTGTCACTTGTAGAGTCGTGCCACTGGTATAAGAGATTTTTGCCAATCCCAAGGCATGTGCTGTTGGAATTGGCCAAGTTTAACACGCTAAATACTCTCTCCTTTTCTTTCAACAGTGCATGACTCCTGACCAGCTGATGACACTGTGCACAGCAGGCATCCACAGTAGTAATGTGGGGGTGAGAGTGAACGTGGTCAGTATTTTAGGAATCACAGGCAGCGTCCTAGCCAAAGAAGATGGCACCCTCGACACTCTCAAGGTAAAACACTGTGCTTCCAACCTGAACCATTAACTCACTAAAAATGGGAGGAGAGTGCTTTAAAATCACTCCTGTGGATTTCATGAGACAAAATCATATCAAGAAGTTGTTTATTAAGATATATTATAAAGTATACCCTTTGGCCTGATCTTACCTCATGAGTCAGTCTGAAGAGTCGAGTCTCATTTTGCCATTTAACTTTATTCCGGAGATGTTTTCCAAAAGTAAATTTGTCTTATTGCCTGGAGAATCCCAGGGACAGGGGAGCCTGGTAGGCTACCGTCTATGGGGTCACACAGAGTCGGACACGACTGAAGCGACTTAGCAGCATAGCACACAAATCTCAAGAGTCAGCTCTTACCTTGTGTAGGTTCAGCCCATTTATCATGGCTCCCAGCCATGATAAGAGTCAGTGGTGACAGTGACGTGAGCAGGCCTCATCCTAGTGCAGAATTAGTTGTTTTTAGGAGTGTTTAGAAAATTTAATAACTTGTCCACCCAGTGTTCTTGTCACTTGTAGAGTCGTGCCACTGGTATAAGAGATTTTTGCCAATCCCAAGGCATGTGCTGTTGGAATTGGCCAAGTTTAACACGCTAAATACTCTCTCCTTTTCTTTCAACAGTGCATGACTCCTGACCAGCTGATGACACTGTGCACAGCAGGCATCCACAGTAGTAATGTGGGGGTGAGAGTGAACGTGGTCAGTATTTTAGGAATCACAGGCAGCGTCCTAGCCAAAGAAGATGGCACCCTCGACACTCTCAAGGTAAAACACTGTGCTTCCAACCTGAACCATTAACTCACTAAAAATGGGAGGAGAGTGCTTTAAAATCACTCCTGTGGATTTCATGAGACAAAATCATATCAAGAAGTTGTTTATTAAGATATATTATAAAGTATACCCTTTGGCCTGATCTTACCTCATGAGTCAGTCTGAAGAGTCGAGTCTCATTTTGCCATTTAACTTTATTCCGGAGATGTTTTCCAAAAGTAAATTTGTCTTCGGTGGAAGGCCAAGGTTCAAAGTTGTTCAGGTTGACCCTGCTTTGACTGTTGCGTAAAATGTGTGCACATTATATTTTCCTGCGGATATAGAGCAATCCAAACAGTTTTTCCAGCACACCAGGCTGAAGTGCCGTCTGCACCTAGCCACCCAGTTCATCCCGAGACCACTCCGTAAATTTTAAGCGGCGACTCTGGTAGAACCCGCACACAAGGAACTCACTCAGCATGTTTGCTTCCAGCCCTTGATGAGCAAGTTGCTCAGCAACTGCACTGCCGGAGGTATAGCCTAGTAGCTAAAGGGACAGTAATAGCAAAGGTGCCCTTCTGTGTGCTCACAGTAATTGCTGAAGCGTGGATTACTGGTAGTGGATGATAAACTGGTTATCATCAATTATTTCCTTTTTATATGTAATTTTGTTTTGTTTATTTTTCTGGCTGTAGCGGGTCTTCGTTGCAGTGCACGGGCTTTCACTGTGGTGGCTTCTCTTCTGCGGAGCACAGGCTGTAGGGCGCGTGGGCTTCAGTAGTCGCGGCGCGTGGGCTCAGTAGTGTGGTGCATGGGCTTGGTTGCCCCAGGGCATGTGAGGTCTTCCCAGACTGGGGATTGAACCCACGTCTCCTGCACTGGCAGGCAGATTCTCTACCGCTGTGCCACCAGGGAAGCCCCCAAAGTACTTCTTAACTTGCTAAGAGCCTAACAGTGTGACTGGTATTTTTTAGAAGCCCGTTTCAAAAAGATGATATGTGCACATCCAAATCATTTGAAAGTGAAAGTTGCTCAGTCGTGTCCAACCCACTGTGACCCCATGGACTTGTATAGTCCATGGAATTTTCCAGGCCAGGATACTAGAGTGGGTAGCCTTTTCCTTCTCTGGGGCATCTTCCCAACCCAGGGTTCGAACCCAGGTCTCCCGCATTGCAGGCAGATCCTGTACCAGTTGAGCCGCCAGGGAAGCTTAGGCACATCACTCCTAAAATTCCAGTCCCCTAGTTCCACTCAGAGAGGCAGCCACTGTTACCCATTCCTTGTGTGGCTCCAGAGATTCTAATATATAGACCCTAAGTGAGAGAGCACGGCTGTATCACTCTGTACATGTACACATATACCCCTGAGCACGCGTAGGTGCAGTCGCTTCCCACCCCTTAAGACTGTCAAGTCCAAGGCCCACTTTAGAGGAACGGCAAATTTTTCTCAAGCATAACGTAAGAGTTCCAAAATGTTTTTATTTAGTCACATTTTCAAGCATGAAGAAAAGTAGAAAGTGCAGTGAATTTTGTATAGCCATCAACCGTATTTAACAGTTACGAATTTTCTATCATATGTACTTAAAGTAGTTCCTCTGCTGAATGTGTTAAATTAATGACATCCTGGTATTGTGTCCCTATTATTCAGTATGCACGTCTTAAAAATAAGGACAGTTTGTTTGTGTAGCCACCGTTATTATGCCATGCACAATTATTTCTTAATATGTCTAATACTCAGTCCATATTCCAATTCTTCCAGTTGTCCCCAGGATAACTATTTACAGATTGTCTGTTTAAAGCAGGGTGTAAGTCAGGTCTCCATGTTGTGCTTGCTTTGGGGTCTTCGAAAAGACCCTGATGCTGGGAGGGATTGGGGGCAGGAGGAGAAGCGGACGGCAGAGGATGAGATGGCTAGATGGCATCACCGACTCGATGGACGTGAGTCTGAGTGAGCTCCGGGAGTTGGTGATGGACAGGGAGGCCTGGCGTGCTGCGATTCATGGGGTCGCAAAGCGTCGGACACGACTGAGCGACTGAACTGAGCTGAAGTCTCTCTTCATTGAGAGCTTTGCCCCATCTAATACCTCCTGCACGCCGCCTCTTTCTCCCTCAGCTTCTGGGTCAGTTGGCTCCTAGTGTTCAGCCTTGTGGATTTGTCCTATTGCCTCCTTGTGGTGTTAAATTTGTTCTTTTATCTTCTGAATTTCCTGCAGAGTGGAGCTTAGATCTAAAGTCTAGGTTAGATTCAGGTCCAGCTTTTTCAGTAAGACTACTTCATAGGTGATGCTGTACGTTCCATGTTTATAATAGGATATTAAATTTATTTGCTATTTATATTTTTGGCTGTGCTTGGTCTTCATTGGTGCGTGTGGGCTTTCCCTAGTCGCAGTGAGCGGGAGCAGCTCTTCATTTCCGGGCACAGGCTTCTCGTTGCAGGGGCTTCCCTTGGTGCGCAGCGTGGGCTCTTGGGCGCTCGGGCTTCAGTAGCTGTGGCTCCAGGGCTCTGGAGCGCAGACTCGGTGGTTGTGGCGCCCGGCCCTAACTGCTCCCCAGCTTGTTGGATCTTCCCGAACCAGGAACTGAGCCTGTGTCCTCTGCTTTGGCAGGCAGATTCTCAACCACTGTACCATCAGAGAAGTCTCAATGGGATATTAAATTTAAATACTCTCCTAGAGGTTTTCTTGACCACTTAAATTTAGATGAGAAAATGGAGGTCCAGAGTGAATAGCAAGGTCCCAGAGTCACCCTGTTATTTACAGTAGAGCTGCATTTCAGACTCAGCATTTTCACTCTCTCACCCATAATATCAGGTGTGCACATTGCCCTTAAAGATGGAAACGGTGAAGCAAAACAACCAACATAAAACAACTTTACTCTTGACCAGTTCTCTACATTGGGAATAGTCTGTTCCTATAGCTAGCTAATCATAAAAAAGTGAGTGGGTGTTAAAAATCATCACAGTGAGGCACAATGAGATTGTATGTTCTTAATTTTTTAAATGTCTGAGTATTTCTCATATAATTTAAAAAGCAGGGTTTTTTTGTTACTGATAATATTTATATGCTTTGACACCGTGGGAAAAGCCTTCTTGATAGAGAGAGATAGAAGGGAAAATTTAATAATTTCCAGTGTCAGTCTGTCATATGTCATTTATGGATCTTAGTTCACTTTATTTACTAATATAAACTAAGGTTTTGAATTTATCTTGCTTACATTATACTTGGTATTTTTGTAAATATATGTCAAGTCTTCAGTCTTTTAGAAGTGTTAACTTTTCCCTAGCATTTTTATGTAAAACTTTATGCGCGAATTGCTTTCGCATTTCGAGTTAGTACTTATTTTGAATACTGACTTAGAATATTGGACGATCCCTTGCTGTGTTTTGTTTTCTCCAGACCATCGGGTGCTTTCTGCTTGAGGTTGCCACCAAAGACCCCTGTCTTGTGGTAGCAGGGGAGGCCTTGGATGCCCTCTTTGACGTTTTTGCAGATGGTAAAGAAGCTGAAAGGGCCTCAGTTCAAATTAAATTGTTATCTACTCTGAAAGAATTCCAGCCAGTCTTCAAAATGAAGGTATGTAACATTTTATTTGGCTTCCCTTGTGGCTCAATGGTACAAATAGTCCACCTGCCAACGCAGGAGACGTGGGAAGATCCCCTGGAGAAGGAAATGGCAGCCCCACTCCAGTATTCTTGCCTGGGAAATCCCATGGACAGAGGAGCCCGGCAGGCTTCAGTCCGTGGGGCTGCAAAAGAGTCGGACACGACTTAGTGACTAAACAACCAACGGTTTATTTAGAAATGCTGACGGCTCCGCATTCTGTGGGACAAGGGTGTGTGTGGCTCCCTGCTTGCAATCTTGGTGATTCATATAGCACTTCATCCCCAGTTCTGTGCAAATGCTTGTTGGCTGAGTCAGGGCAACTGAGCCCTTTCTGTTGAATCACTGTGACTTGAGCCAAAATGGTGTGGAGAAGTTCCTCTCTCTGCGGCGGTTTAACAGTGTTAACGATGCTTATGTGTAAGCACTACAGTTCGGCCTGCAAAGCACTTTCAGAGACAGTGTTAAATTTATTTTATATCATGTAATGTGTTGTAGGCTGACTTCATTTATTTCCTTTTGGTCCTCTGAAAAAAAAAAGGCAAACTCTCAGTTGGTCTGTAATGGAGAATGCAACTGCCTTCATTTGCCTTTTTATCGATTGATTGATTGATTCATCAGAACCATCAAAGCTAACTTTGAGTCAAAAAGATAATTTAAAATGTTTTGGTGGTTGGGGGAAAGCAATGAGAAATTTTAAAAACAGCCTTTGATCACATATTCACAAATTTAAGTTGGCCAATTCTCCTCTTATTTAAGTCTATATATTTCATTTTGAGAAATAAAAATATTTGTATTTTTTGACTTTACATTTTAAATTAAACTTTTGCCTTTAATTCTCTGTCAGGAAAGTAGAGGTTTTAATGGAAAATTAGCTTACTTTTGTTGCTTTCCAATGTCTATTTCTTTTCTCTAACAAGCGTCAAAGGCAGAATTCAGTTCCCACAGGCAGAACTCTGTGACAAGTTTTTAGGTAAAATGATCGTATGTCTAGAAATGTAAACTTTTTGAATTTTTTTAAGGTGTAAAAAATAGTTTTCTTTTCCAGAAAAAAAAAACAAAAAATAGCCACACGTGCCATGCATGTTCTCACAGATATATCAGTGTTTTTAGGAATGTTAATAACTGGTTTGTCTTGTAGCATTTTCATGTTTGACATCTAACATTTAAAAATATAGTAATATAGTGGCTGACATTGAGTTAAGCTTCACTAGTAGGTGATTTTAGTCTTAAGGGGGGGAAATTAATCAGCTTGCTCTTAATTGTGCTTTGTTTAAGCCTCTAGTTTTGTTTGTTTGGATCTTGTTTTGAGATATAATTGACATACTACAACATAGTGTTAGTTTTAGGTGTGCAACATAATGTTTGGAGATGTATATATATATTGGAAAATGATTACCACAATAAATTTAGTTAACATACATCACCACACGTAGTGATAAATTTATTTTCTTGTAATGAAAACTTTTAAGATCTACTTTCTTAGTAACTTTCAAATATACAATGTTGTTAACGGTAGTCACCTTGCATTATATCCTCAGAACTTAACTTCTCTTACACAGTTGATCCTTGAATGACACTGTGCAGATGCACTTAAATACATGGATTTTTTTCTGTGGTAAATACTGTAGTACTTTATGATCTGCAGTTGGTTGGACCGGTGGCCAACAGTGAACTTGCACTTGGGTTTTCAACAAAGGGATAGGGAGTTGCCACCCCTAACCCCTCCAGTGCTCAGGGACCATCTGGAACTGAAAGTGTGTACCTTTTGACCACTTTCACCCATTTCACCCTCCCCCCACCCGGGGGGTGGTTATTTTTTGTTTTGGGGTGGCTTTTTTTCTTTGCTTATTTTCTCTGCTCGGCGTCTTAGTTGGCTACACTGGATCTTCTGTCTTCGCTGTGGCGTGCAGGATCTTTAGTTGCAGTAGGTGGATCTAGCTCCCTGACCAAGGATCAAACCTGGGCCCTCTGCATTGGGAGCAGGGAGTCTTAGCCACTGGACCTCCAAGGACATTCCCTGGGTGTTTAGTTTTTAAGCAGTGAGAAGTTTTATTCCCACCTGTTCCCAGCCTGCCTCATGGGTAACCAAACTGAATGGTGTTTCTCTGCACAAAGACAAATGTACGTTAGCATTTTTCCCCTTTATTATCCAACAGATAGCATAATATATTCACAGCCTTGTACTTTATGCACTTTTATTTCACACTGTCTCCTAGAGACATTTCTGAACCAGTACATGGAGGGTGTCCACATTGTTCTTAAAGGTCACAGGTCCTCTAAACTTCTGAAAAAGAAGCCTGAAGGGGAAGGAAAATATCTCCTGTCCTTGCAGCCCCTGTGAAAGCAGATGTGGTTGAGAGTCATCAGACTCTGCAGAAGCAAATGCTTGGAGAGCAGTTATGTCAACTGTGAACTAGGAGGATAACCCCTCATCTCCGGAACGTCCATTGTTCGGATTGATTTGCCTACCTAGTATGCATGGCAGTCATAGTGCTGTTTAACTGAGTGTTCTTCTTTTCTCAAAGCTATAAAGCCCTGATGAAGTATCTTTGTTAGCCAGAATGGCAGCATGCAGTTTTTTATATGACTGTCCTTTGTAAATGAAACCACAGTTGCATTAAAGGCTGTTTGGTTTATATTTAGCCCCAAATTGCATTTAAACACAGCATAATGCATTTTACCAAAAAGCTTCTCTAGAGCAGACATCCTCAAAAGTGCCCTGGTTCAGCAGTGCCAGCATCACTTGGTAACTTGTTGTAAATGCAAATTCTCAAGCCTAACTCCAGACCTATCAGAAACTGTGTGGACCGCCCTTGTTCAGTCGCTCGTCACTTCCAACTCTTTGTAACCCCATGGACTGCAGCATGCCAGGCTTCACTGTCCTTTACTATCTCCTTGAATTTGCCTAAATTAATGTCCATTAAATTGGTGATGCCATCCAACCATCTCATCCTTTGTCGTCCCCTTCTCCTCCTGCCCTCTCTTTCCCAGCATCAGGGTCTTTTACAATGAGTTGGCTCTTTGCATCAGGTAACCAAAGTATTGGAGCTTTAGCAATGTGTTTTTTAAATAAGCCTTCCAAATGGACTTGCCTGGTAGCTCAGCTAGTAAAGAATCCGACTGCAATGTAGGACATCCCGGTTTGATTCCTGGGTCAGGAATATCCCCTGGAGAAGGGTTAGGCTACCCGCTCCAGTATTTTGGGGGGCTCCCCTGGTAGCTCAGCTGGTAAAGAATCCACCTGCAATGCAGGAGACCTGGGTTCGATCCCTGGGATGTGAAGATCCCCTGGAGAAGGGAACGGCTACCCACTCCAGTAGTCTGGCCTGTATAGTCCATGGGATTGCAAAGAGTCGGACATGACTGAGCAACTTTGACTTTTCCAAATGCTAAAATTTGAGAACCACTGCTCAAGATTAGAGGTGAGGGTTAGTTCATATACCATAATACTCATTCTTTTTAAAGTCTACAGTTCAGTTTTTCTTATAAGTATCATTTAAAAGGTGCACAGGATTTCCCTGGTGGTCTAGTGGTTAAGAATCCACCTGCCAGTGCACGGGTCACGGGTTCAATCCCTGGTCCAGGAAGATCCCACATGCCAAGAGGCAGCTAAGCCCATGCACCAGAACTACTGAATCCACTCACTGGAGTTACTCAAGCCTGTGCACCCTAGAGCCTGTGCTCTGCAAAAAGAAAAGCCACCACAACGGGAAGACCATGCACCGCGAGAGTAGCCCCTGCTCGCTCCAACTAGAGAAAGCCTGCGCACATCAGCGAAGACCCAGCACAGCCAAAAATAAATAAAAAATGAATAAAAGGTGCATGATCTAATTTATCTTTGTTACAGCTCATGTACTGTGTTCCATCACCTTGGAAGTGAAAATGTTCCACCAATTTCTGGCAACCGTTTGTTCTAAAAATAAATACACCCCAAATTAAATGCTTTCTTATTTAAAGGAGTTAGTGGTAGATACCAAATCTCATATGATATTTTTTTGGCAGATACGGAAAGAAGGGAGAACTAAATACAGTCCAGATCAGCTGTGTGTTCTTGACAACGTGAAGATGAATTTGAGAAGATTTGTCGCTTATCAAGAAACTGTTGAGAAAAGACTGACTACTTGAACCATTGAAAGAGACCAGTCCTCACCCCAAAGTTTTCAACACTGAAGAATACTAGAGGGTTTCCTTTCAGGGTATTTTTTCTGAAAGTCTTTTTTTTTTTTTTTAATGACTTGGTGTTCTGTGTATTCATTTGAAGTTGATAAAAGCTCCAGGACAAGTCAAGAGACTCCTTTTAAGCTCTGGGATCTGTGTGGCATTGCTAGTGCTCTCAGGCTTCCAGCATGTTTCAATCACTGGAAACCCAAAGGTGGGAAACACGGTGAATCTCAGGTGCTTCTTCCTGAGCAGTGGAGACACTGCCAAACAATCATGTTCCCTTGGATTTTGCAAAAGAAAATCCAGAGCATAACGTGGATGCTCTTTTAAGCCAATGCCATTTTATAATAACTAAATATTTAACTGAAATATGAAAACATGCTTTATAACTTTTTCTGGTATGAGATCTATCGATTATGCCTACCTTTCATGACGAGGGGAATGAGTTGGATTCATACTCCACTATTTAGTAGACTATACTCCTTGCTAATAAGGCCATCATCACCTTCTGTACAAAAGGATCTGATCCGTTGATTTGTAACATCACTCCTTATTTAATTTGAAATGCAATCAAAATTGGGAGAATATGTTTTTTAATAAATAATTTTTAAATTGAAAGCTTTGTGTCTTGCAAAATCTTTTTTAAAATGGCAGATAATTCTGTTCATGGGTGTCTGCTTGCTAATGGATTTTGCTTTGAATAAATGTGTGTTACTAAAAACAAGATTTATGAAGGGAGGTGGGGTGAATTGGGAGATTAGGATTGACATATCCACTATTGATAGTGTGCATAAAATAACTCATGAGAGCCTACTGCATAGCACAGGAGACTACTCGGTGCTCTGTGGTGACCTAAACGGGAAGGAAATCCAAAAAAGAGGGATATGTGTAAACATACAGCTGATTCACTTTCCTGTACAGCAGAAACTAACAGCAGTAAAGTAACTACTCCAATAAAAATTAGTTTTTGAAAAAGGACATCGTTATTCCTCAAATCTCCAGTATCGCTATCGGTGTCCTTCAAGAAGCAGGTGGCAGGTGGATCAAAGGGAGGGAGTTTCAGTGCACGTCACTGAGCGCGGCCCCTCTCCCAGGTCCATTGTCTGTCCACTTGCCTGATCAGAGGAGTTGGAGACTTGAAAATTTCCCTACTGTAGATCTCAGTTGATCTGTTAAAAGGCCCCATACCCAGCATAGGACTTTAGTTAACTGACATCCATCACCTCACAGTTACATTTTTTTCGCCTTGTGGTAAGACTCTTTAAGATCTGCTTTCTCAGCAGCTTTCAACTGTACAGTACGGTATTAACTGTAGTCACTATGCTATATGTTACATGCCCAGTAATTTACAATTGGGAGTATGTTCCTTTTGACTACCTTCACCCATTTTGCTTGTCTTCCAGCACCTAGCCCTGGCCCCCGCCTCAGGCAACTGACAATCTATTCTCGCTTCTCTATGAGTTTGGTTAGTTGGGTGTTTTTTACGTTCCATGTATAAGTGAGATCATACAGTATTTGTTTTTCTGTGATGTATTTCATTTAGCATAATATCCTCAAAGTATATCCTTGCTGTCGCCAGTGGCAGGATTTCCATCTTTTTTATGGCTGAATAATATCCCATTGTGTATATACACTACATTTTCTCTATCCACACATCCCCTGGTGGACATTTAGTTTGTTTCTCTGTCTTGGCTACTATGAGTAAGGCTGCAATAAGCATGCAGTGCAGCTATCTTTTTCTGACAGTGATTTTGTTTCCTTCAGATCTATACCCAGAGTTGGAATTTCTGGATCATGTGGTGGTTTTATTTTTAATTTTCTGAGGAACCTCCCTACTGTGTTAATAGTACCTACACCAATTTACTCTCCCACCAATACTGCACAAAGATTCCCTCTCCACATCTTCACCAACACTTTATCTTTTTGAAAATCATTTTAGCAGGTGTAAGGCTCATTGTAGTTTTGAGAGACAATTTCAATGAAGAAAAGTTTCAGAGTTCTCCCTGCATCAAATATTTATAGCATATATTCATTTTCAAAGAGAATAAAATTTCCAATTTTGTCATCTTTCCCACACTTTCTAACCCATAAACGTGAAATATCTAGCACAGGGCCTAGTTCATAGTAGGCTCTCGATAAATTCGTCAAATAAATGTTAGTGATTTTCTGTCTTATTAAGCAAGCTTGTTGCAGTTGTTCAATGCAGAATCATCCTATGGAACAGTAGAATGTGAGTTATTACATTGGAAATGTGCCATCCCCCCAATTTTTTAGGCTCTGAGGCATTAATAGTCTGCATTGCTATCATTTAATTTTACTACTCTGAACAACAGGAAAGATAGGAAAAGATTAAATGTACAGCTGTTTATATACTAGCTCAGTAAGCATATGAATATTATTCACAGCACAGCAAAATAGAAACTAGTTTTTTTCCTGAAGGAAAAAATTTGCTTTAAAATATAGTTATTTGCAAATTATCCAGAATAGGCCATTAAAAAGATACACTGTTTTTAATAGTTGAAATATTCAAGACTTTGTGACAGCCTTTGTTCTAGAAGGTACCTTTAAGTGTCCAGCCTGCCATGGCATGCTATCCTAGGAAATAAAAATCACTGTTTTAGTTCTCTTTTTCTGTAACATGGAAAGTCATTTTAAGATAGAATTGATTTTGAAATATTAGTCATGTAATTACATTTCTTTATCTGTAGTCTATCTTTTGCGTTTATCTAGTCTTTCAAAAAAATACCTGTGAGTTATCAAGATGGGGAAAGTTTCTTATCTCTTCAGCGTTCCTGTTCAGCCAGTTCTGTTGTAGCCTTGCTCCCTGCCTTTTTGAAATTGCATGGACCAATACTTGATTGTACAGGCAGACCTCAGACACATTGCAGATTTGGGTCTAGACAACCACATTAAAGCAAGCATCACAATAAAATGAATCACGAATTTTTGATTTCTCATTACATATACTGTACTATGGTCTATTAAGTATGCAATACCTTAATTTTCAAATACTTTATTGCTAATAAAAATGCTACCCATCATCTGAGCCTTCAGGGAGTTGTAATCTTTTTGCTGGGAGAAGGTCTTGCCTCGATGTTGATGGCTGCTGACTGATCAGGGTGGTGGTTGCTGAAGGTTTGAGGTGGCTGTGGTAATTTCTAAGTCACCAAGGAAACATCCATGGCCTCTTTCTTTCACAAACAAGTTCTCTGTAGCATGCAAAGGTGTTTGATAGCATTTTATCCACACAACTTCTTGCAAAACTGGAGTCAATCCTCTCAAACCCTGTTCCTGCTATGTCAACTAAGTTTTTGCTTATTAATGGGAAGAACTCCTCATCCATTAAAAGTTTTAAAATGAGGTTGCACCAATTCAGTCACATCTTCAGACTCCATTTCTGATTCTAGGTCTCGCTATTTCCACCACATCTGCAGTAACTTCCTTCACTGAAATCCTAAACTTCTCAAAGTCGTGCATTACAGTTGGAGTCATTTTCTCCATAACTCCTGTTAATGTTATTTTGACCTCTTCCCATGAACCGTGAATGTTTTTAATGGTATCTAGAAATGGTGAATCCTTTCTACAAGGTTTTCAGTTTATTTTGCCCAGGTCCACCAGAGGAATTGCTGTCTCTGGCAGCTATATAGCCTTATGAAATCTATTTCTTATAATAAGACTTAAAAATGAAAATTACTCTTTATCCACGGACTTCAGAATGAAAGTTGCATTAGCAGGCATGAAAACAGCATTAATCTCATTGTACATCTCCATCAGAGCTCTGAGTGACCAGGTGCATTGTCAATGAGCATTAATATTTTGAAAACTCTTTTCTGAGCAGTAGGTCTCAACAACGAGCTTAAAATATTCAGTAAACCATGTTTTAAGCAGATGTGCTATCACACACACACACTCACTCACTCACTCACTCACTCACTCACCCCTCATTAACTATGAGAGCTAACTCTTCTGGATAACTTGCTGCAACTTCTACAGCAGCACAGGCTGCTTCACCTTGCTCTTCCACGTTATGGAGATGGTTTCTTTCCAGAAACCTCATGAACCAGCCTCTGCTGCCTTCTAACTTCCTTCTGCAGTTTCTCACCTCTCTCAGGAGTCACAGAATTAAAAAGAGTTAGGGCTTTGCTTTGGATTAGGTTTTGATTTAAGGAATGTTGTGAATGGTTTGATCTATCCAAATCACTAAAATTTTCTCCATTTCAGCTATAAGGCTCTTTGACCTTATCGTTCATGTGTTCATTGAAGTAGCACATTTAATTTCCTTCCAGCCCTTTTCCTTTGCATTCACAACTTGGCTTACTGGTGCAAGAGCCTGAGTGTTTGGCCAGTCTCGGCTTTCACCTGACTTTTTCATTGTTGTTGATGTTGTCACTAAGTGGTGTCTGACTCTTTGTGACTCCATGGACTGCAACACCAGTCTTCCCTGTCCTTCACTATTTCCCAGAGTTTACTCAAACTCATGCCTACTGAGTCAGTGATGCCATCCAATCATCTCATTCTCTGTTGCCCCCTCCTCCTCCTGCCTTCAATCTTTTCTAGCATCAGGGTCTTTTCTAAGTAGAAGGGTCTTCTCTACTGAGCTTAATATAACTTTTGATTTAAAGTGAGAGATATGTGACTCTTCTTTTCACTTACACATTTAGAGACCAGTTCAGTTCAGTTCAGTTCAGTCACTCAGTTGTGTCCGACTTTTTGCGACCCCATGAATTGCAGCATGCCAGGACTCCCTGTCCATCACCAACTCCCGGAGTTCACTCAGACTCATGTACATCGAGTCAGTGATGCCATCCAGCCATCTCATCCTCTGTCCTCCCCTTCTCCTCCTGCCCCCAGTCCCTCCCAGCATCAGAGTCTTTTCCAATGAGTCAACTCTTTGCATGAAGTGGCCAAAGTACTGAGGTTTCAGCTTTAGCATCAGTCCTTCCAAAGAACACCCAGGACTGATCTC
>SJYT01014883.1:16063-50927 GCA_006410635.1 Cephalophus harveyi | reverse complement strand
CCCCACTCCAGTACTCTTGCCTGGAAAATCCCATGGATGGAGGAGCCTGGCAGGCTTCCGTCCATGGGGTTGCTAAGAGTCGGACATGACTGAGAGACTTCACTTTCACTTTTCACTTTAATGCATCAGAGGAGGAAATGGCAACCCACTCCAGTGTTCTTGCCTGGAGAATCCTAGGGACAGGGGAGCCTGGTGGGCTGCCATCTATGGGGTCGCACAGAGTCAGACAGCGACTTAGCAGCAGTAGCAGCAGCAGCCAGGAGTTGGTGATGGACAGGAAGGCCTGGCCTGGCATGCTGCAATTCATGGGGTCACAAAGACTCGGACATGACTGAGCGACTGAACTGACCTGAACTGTGTCCCAGGCACTCTGCTCCGAGGACACCAAGGTAAGGAAAATGTCTTTACAGAGCTTATGGATTTGTAGGAGGCAGACATAGTCAATGTAAAATTACAAAAGTGAAAAGTATTGCAGAGGGTACACGCTGCTCTGAGGCTGTAAGAGAGACTTGCTGTAGATGGTGAGGTCAAGGGTAGTCTTACCAGGATACACAGCAGTAACCTGAGAGCTAGGAGAAAAACCAGATGAACGCGAAAACGGGGGCACTAGGAAATGCTTTCGGGAGGAAGGGGCTAAGATTGTGGAATGTGGTTGAGATCCAGAAAGAGGAGAGATGAAAAGCAGCCACCGGTTTAGTGACTCAGATGTCATCAGTGTCAGTAGCAAGAGCTATTTCCGTGGAGTGGTCAGGTCAGAGGTCAGCCTGGGCAGAGTTAGGGGAATATGAGGAAATGAAGCTGGTGCAGAGACCGGTCTTTAGAGAGATTCGTGAAGAGAGGAAGAAAATAAGGCGGCAATTGAAGGAAGGAGCCGTCCTTGTTCACTTACGATAAATCAATGAATGACTTGGCGATGCGCCGGACGTGGTGTGTGAGCTTGCTCAGTTGCCAAGTCTGGTCTGACTCTGGTGACCCCATGGATTGTAGCCCCCCAGGCTCCTCTGACCATGATTTCCCAGGCAAGAATACGGGAGTGGGTTGCCATTTAGGGTGTCTTCCTGACCCGGGGATCAAACTCACGTCTCCTGCCTGGACAGGCGGATTCTTTTCCCCTGAGCCACCTGGGAGGTGCACTGGATATGGACGATAGAGCAAAAGAAAATCCAAGAATCATCCTGGTTTCCAGCTTATGGAACTAATTGAATAGTGGTCTGTTTTTCAAGATTAGAAGTAAGACCTAGCTTCGGTCGAGGAAGCTTTTATCTAGAAAATCTTAATTTCCCTTTTAGAGAAGTTGTTTTTTTTCTCTGCAAACCTCAAAACCTGCTTACTGCTTCTTTGGTAACAAACATGGAGAATTTCAAAGTCTTAGTAAATGCTTTTTTAATCTTATCCCTTCTTAGTTTTACCTTCTAACCAGGATAATGTCATAGCTTCATATAATGGAAGATTCTCAAATTTTGCCCTGTTAAAGAAATTTATATCTTTCATTGAAACTATTTTGGTCCCCTCAATTGAGCATTTTCTTATTTTAATAAACAGAATTAACTTGAGTCATTTTTTTCTAGGCAGAGTGAGAAATTACAAGCAAGTGGTTTCCAGTATTTGCTTAAATATATTTTTATCCTCCCTAATCTCCTATAGGGATCCTAATTATGAGAACACAGTTGCCCTAAAATTTTAACATTTTCAGGAATGTATGCCTGTCCATGAAAAAAACAAATTCTTTTTGAATAAAGAAGATATAGTCTTCGATTACTTTCATTTACTATTAACGAAACCAGGAAAAAATGCTTTCTTACTTTCATTTGTAGGAACCAATTTCCTGAGTTTATTTAACATAAAGATACTTAAAGTTATTCAAGTAAAATAGGAAGAAATGAAGATTTTGAGGGGGACTGAGTGCTATTGAATTAAAAGAATAGTGGATTCATTTTTAGGGCCATGAGATTTAAAATTACAGATAGTGGAATAGGTGCCAAACATGGAGACAAAATGATTTCATAAAGGTGTTGGAAATAGTTGCCTTTCTTTTTCTTTTTTATTTCAAAAGTTAGTTTACAAAGTCAGAAAAGAAGCTTGACGTCATGGCCATTTTAAAAACATTATACACTCTAAGGAAATAACTCCATATTGTGCAATTATTTTCATTAAAATTTACTCATGAATTTAATGCATTTCACAGTTTGATAAAACTAAAGCTGATAAGTCACCCCAAATTTTTTAAGCCATATGAAAGTTAACAAAGTTTTCACCTTGGGTCTTTTACTTTGACCTTGAAATATAAGTTCTGAAAAATCTCAGATGAGGGCTTCCCTGGTGGTCCAGTGGTTAAAAATCCACCTGCCAGTGTAGGGGACATGGATTTGTTTCCTGCTCTAGGAAGATCCCATACACCTCAAGGCAACTAAGCCTACGTCGCACAACTGTGGGCCCTGCCTTGCAGCTGCTGAAACTCAAATGCCTAGAGCCCATGCTCTGCAACAAGCAACTGCAATGAGAAGCCTGCACCATGCAACAAAGAGTTGCCCCCACTCACTGCACTCATTGCAACTGGAGAAAGCCTGTGAGAGGTAGCAAAGATCCAGCATAGTCAAAATAAACAAATAAATCTTAAAAAAAATTCAGATGACATTTTCCATTGCTCTACTGGCAGAAGTTTTATTTACTTTCAATTTTTATTATATTTATTAAAAATTTTTTTAATTTAAAACATTTTAATTTTTGACCATACTGTGCAGCTGGCAGGATCTTAGTTGTCTGACCAGGGATTGAACCTGGGTCCCAGCAGTGAAAACGCTCAGTCTTAACCACTGGACTGTCAGGGAATTTCCTCAATTTTTTAAAGTTATAGTCAATAAAATAGGTATTACATGTGCATTATAAGCAATTAAACAGTGCCAGAAAAGTCTTTAAAATGTTTTCTATCTCCCTGTTCCTCTCCTCCCAAAAGTGTACCCCTTCTGTTTTTACATGCATCCTTATAGAACCGCTCTCTAACTGATAAAGCACATACACGTGATCTTCCCCGTTTTATAAAAAATGTTAGTGTAGTTTTCACACTGTTCAGTATCTTCATGCTGTTAGTTAATATCTTCAAGATATTTCCATATCAACTGTTATAAAACTGCCCTCGTTTTTTCTTTTTTTGGGTCTGCACTTCACGGCATGTGGGATCTTAGTTACCTGACCAGGGATTGAACCTATGCCCCCTTCACTGGGTGTCTTAACCACAGGACCAGCAGTGAGGTCCCCCCATTTTTTAAAAAAAAGCAATGCCTTAGAATTCCACTGAAGTGTTGGAACCTTGATTTAATTAATCTCCCCTCAGAGGAGAAGACAGCATCCAGGTCAAGTGTTCAAACTCTGAAGCTGTATAGCCTGGGCTTGAATCCCGATTCTACCACTTCCTTACTGTGCTAAGTTGGACAAATGACCTACTTTTTGTGCCTCAGTCTTCTCATCTGAAAAAGGGAATAATGACATTAGACCCTTAATAGGTTTCTTGTTGAGCATTAAGTGAGTTAATATCTGTAAAACACAGAACAGTGCCTGACACATATTAAAGCTATACAAATGTTTCTTACCTAGATAGACGGCTAGACTGTTTCTAGTCTTTGGCTGCTACAGACACTGCTGAAGTGAATATTCTAGTACTTACACAAATATCTATGCACAAGATCCTAGAACTTGAATTACTAAAGGATAAGAAGTGTATATATATACCCACACATAGTATATATATGCACACACACTTGTACATATATGGAACATTATATATAATTATAATATGTAATAATAATACATCATATGTGTATGTGTATATATATATATATACATTTCTTATCTTTTAGTAATTGTGACTAATATATATTATATATAGCATATAAAATGATGTCCCTTCCCATCCCCCCTCATCTAAAATAGCATACCCTTGGGAATTCCCTGGCAATCCAATAGTTTTGTTGTTGCTTAGTCACTCAGTCGTGTCCGACTCTTTGCGACTCCATGGACTGTAGCCCACCAGGCTCCTCTGTCTGTGGGATTTTCCAGGCAAGAATACTGGAGTGGGTTGCCATTGCCTACTCCAGGGGATCTTCTGGACTTAGGGATTCAACCCATGTTTCATGTGTCTCCTGCACTGCAGGCGGATTCTTTACCTTTAGGACTAGGTGTTTTTACTGCTGGGGCTATCTTCAATTCCTGGTTGCGGAATTAAGATCCTGCAAGCTGTTTGGCTCAGCCAAAAAAAAGTAAATAAAATAGCATACCTGATGCACACTATACCGCCTTCCTCTGCTGTGTATTTCTTTTTTGGTACTTATCACCATATGATGTATACTTTTATTTGGAACATTATATTTTTAATTCCATAAATCAGCCCAGATTTCTTCTCTTTATATTTGGAAAGAAGAATAGCAACCAGAAACCAGAGAAACTTCCTGCATTCTAGGGTTTTTCATTGCTTTAAAGAGGCCTTTAGAAAGAACAAGGCATCTGGAAGCCTCGTGTTTTGCAATGCTCACCTGTGCCCTTTCCTGCTTGTGCAGGAAGTCACTGTTCCTGCCTTTGGAGGCTGCAGGGTCCCTGTAGAGAAAGAGAGGTGTGTGAGGTTCTGTGATGTGTAATGACATTGGGCAGCTGAATAAATTCTGGAAGAAACAGGAGAAAAGAGGCAACTAATCCTGCTTAGAAGTTTTAGGAGGACAGATATGGTGATGTTGTCGAGCCGATCAGCCCTCATCCTTGCCCCTTTGGTGCACACCCGCCTCATATCCAGCTGCCAGCCCCCACCTTTCCTTGCCTGAGGACTTTGCTTGGCCCCCAGGTCTTTCTTTGGTCCAGCATGAGAGGCATGGAGGAAACACCCCCTCCCCAACCCCTCCATCGGTGATTGACAGGAGGAGGTATAATAACTACCCAGCACACTTGCCCCTGCATAGGGTGGCTCCGAGGTCCTTGCATGCTGCCGCAGGATTAAGTCTTAGTTACTCACACTGGTACCCTGCTTGAAAACAAACCCTTCACTTGCTGCCTCTCTTTCCCATCTGGCTTTCCTGCTCCCCACTGGTGTCTCCTGGGATCACCTCCCACATAAACTGTCTGCACTTGAAACCTTGGCTCAGTGCCTGCTTCTGGGAGAATCCAAAGCAACACAAGACATATTTAGGATGTGTTTCAGGGGGAAAACTGTGTGTGTAAAATCCATAAGTTTATAAATTTATATTCTGGGTGTGCAAGAGTTTTGTGTATTAGCCACAGCCACAGAGTGGTGCTGGTCAGTGTGCATGATGATGATCTTAGATTCCCTGCCTTAGGATAGAGGAGAATTCTCATTTCTGTTTATCAAACTAATTTCCTTCTGCAGATATCAAAAAGTAAGTCTCTCAGTTGTGTCTGACCCTTTGTGACCCCATGGACTGTAGCCCACCATGCTCCTCCATCCATGGGATTTTCCAGGCAAGAATACTGGAGTGGGTTGCCATTTCCTACACCAGGCAATCTTCCTGACCCAGGGATCAGACTCTGATATCCTGTGTAAAAATTGCTTATGCCAGCCCATATCTCTATTTAACAGAAATTAATCTGATGATTGATTAAATTACATTTCCATCGACTTAGAAGAATATAGCTATCTGAAAAAAAAATGGGTTATAAAATACTTAGTGGGAAAGTGTGATGGCACTCCCTACCAACTTGTCATGTCAATGGCAAATTCAAGAGGGAAATCTTTCATCCTAAAGCTCAAAATGGCTGGTAGATTCTGAGGTTCAAGCAACTAACTTCAAAGCTGATTTGTAAGACCTAATCTTTGTGTGGATGGAAATACTTGCTGAACTACATGTGAAATTGCTCTTGAAAAGCTAATTGATAAGTTCTTGTCTAACAGGAATGAGAGGAAATGACATAGCAGAAAATCAGAGCTACACACCTAGTTTGAAAAGTAGTGTTTTAATCCAAGAGAGATAACAGGAATAAAACATAGAAGAACTTGCTTATCTAAATTGTGCCTGGGACTTTCCTGGTGGTCCAGTGGTTGGAGATCTGCCTGCCAATGGGGATGCAGGGGACGCAGGTTGGATCTCTGGTCTGGGAACATTCCACATGCCTGGGACAACTCCTTGTGCCACTACTGCTGAGCCCGGGCGCCTTAGAGCCCATGCTTCACGACAAGAGAAGCCATGAGAATGCAAAGCCTGCCCACAGCAACTAGAGAGTAGCCCCTGCTCACCCAAACTAGAGAAAGCCCTCGAGCAGCAATACAGACCAAGCGCAGCCAAAAATAAATGAATTCTCCATTTCTGTATCTGTTAAGAGGGATCACCTTGATGACTACTTGCATAGGTCTGGGGATTTAGAAAAATAAAGTCGCTATTAAAAGACCTGCTTTGAGGGCTTCGATGGTGGCTCAGTGGTAAAGAATCTGCCTGCCAATACAGGGGACACGGGTTTGATCCCTGATCCGGGAAGATCCCACATGCCTCGGGGAAACTAGGCCCCTGTACCCGAAGAGCTGAGCCTGTGCCCTGGAGTTGGTGATCTGCAACAAGAGAAGCCACCGCGATGAGAAGCCTGTGCACTGCAACTAGAGAGAAACCTGAGCAGCAACAAAGACCCAGCATAACCAAAAATAAATAAATAAATAAATAAAAGACCTGCTTTTAAGAGGTAGAGTGGCATAAGCTCCTATGAAGATCTTTTCAGCAGTGCTTATGATAGCAAAAGGCTAAGATGGGTATGTGTCTAAGGGAATGTGTGTGTATGTTGAATTTTTACGTTTTTTATTGTTTTTCTCCCCTACTAGGTAGTAAGTCCTATCAAATAAAGGACTATGTTTTATATGTAATGTTCACTGCTCTATGTACCTTCAGTGTTCTTACCAGGAGATCAGTAGTTATTTTTATTTATGTGTGTATGTTCCTCTTCTTTTTTTGTGGTAAAATATGCATAAATATATTTTTAAATATAATGTGAATTTATAATTTTAACTCTTTTTAAGTGTACAGTTCAGCGACATAAAGACATTCACATTGTTGTGGAACCATCACCACCATCCAACTCAGATTTTTTTCACTTTCCTCGACTAGAACTCTGTACCATTACACATTTACTCCCTTCACCCCACAGCCCCTGACAAGCATGGCTCTACTTTCTGAGTCTATGAATTTGACATACTCTAGATACCTCCATGTAAGTGGAATCATATTCGTTGTTTTGTGACTGATTGATTTCACTTAACGTTAAGTATTGAAGGTTCATCTATGTCTGAGCATGTATCTTTTTTTTTTAATCCATTTGTCTGTTCACAGACACTTGGGTTGCTTCCACTTCTCGGCTATTGTGAATAATGCTGCTATAAACGTGCGTGCATGTATATATCTGCTCAAGTCTCTGATTCCAGTTCTTTTGAGCATATATCCGGAAGTGGAATTGCTGTACTGTGCAGTTGTTCTATTTTTAGTTTTTTATGAACCGCCATAATGTTTTCCACAACAGTTTGCACCATTTTACATCCCCACCAAGAGTGAAAGGTTGCAGTTTCTCCACATCCTTGATAACACTTGCTATTTTTGATGCTTTGATAATATCCATCCTAATGGGAATGAAGTAGTCACTATTTATTTAAATAGTGACTACTTCATTTTAGAAACACTATTTATTTTTTAAATAAATAGTATTTCTAAAATTCGAGTAATTAGTGTTTATTGGATGGCATCTTGTCTAAGGATATTAATGTTACAAAAGAATAACTGTTAGTCACTCAGTGGTGTCTGACTCTTTGTGATCCCATGGACTATAGCCCACCAGGCTCCTCTGTCCATGGGATTCTCCAGGCAAGAATACTGGAGTGGGTTGCCATTTCCTTCTCCAGTTACAAAAGAATACTTGTATCCTTTTGAGATGCACTCTTTCAGTCAACAATATGAGCGCTGGACTTTCCATTTTATACATGATATCTAATAGACCCTAAGACAAAATATAATGCTAAACCCAAATTACTGCTTTAACTATGGTAAATATTGTCCATTGCCAGAGAGACCAGACTAAAAGATCTTTCAAGATCCTGTCATATACTGGTCTCATTTATGCAGGTAGCCAAATATTTAAATACAATAAAAAATAACATTGCTCCTCAAAAAGTTGAAACATAGACTTACCATATGACCCCAGAATTCCATTCCAGGTAGGTACCCAAAATAACTAAAAAGAATTATTCAAATAAAAACATGTAAACAAATGTCCTTAGCAGCACTGTTTGTGATAAGCAAAAATTGGAAACAAACCAAATGCCCATTGTGGATGAACAGAAAAGCTAAATGTAGAATATTCATACAATAAAATATTGTTCAGCCATAAAAAGGAATGATACATGCTACAATATGGATGTACCTTGAAAATCTTATCCTAAGCAAAAGAAGCTAAGCAGAAAGGCCGCACTTTTATGATTCCATTTATAGGAAATATCCAAAGAAGATGAATCCATAGAGATGCAAAGCAGATTAATGATTTCTAGGCTCTGGGTGGGGTGTGAGAGTTATTACTCATTTTGAGGGTGATGAAGATGTTTCAAACTAGAGAGAAGTGATGGGCATAATGCTGTGAATGCCCCTTAGGCATTTATGCCCTTGAATTGTACACTTTTAAATGGTTAAAATGGTGAATGTTTTTCTACGTGAATTTTTACCTTAAAAAAAAAGTAAGATGCCTTCACCTAGCAGTGAGGGTAGTCAAAGTACTAATGGTATGAAAAGGTATAAGGAACAAATTCCTCTTCCTCATGCCCCCAGTCTACTCTGTAGAGGTAATGATGCCAATGGTTGCTTGTAAATCTTCCAGAAAATAGTGGTGCCTAAACATACTTTTTCTTTACAGAAATTGGATCTTGTTCTATAAACTGCTCTGCACTGTGCCTTTTCTACTTAATGGTATAGTTTAGTGAGTTCTCCATGTCAGTGTGTTTAGGGCTGGCTCATTCATTTTAATGGTTGCATAGCAGTATTTTACTGACTGAGTGTACCTTAGTTTGACTAGCCCCTTCCTGATGGATGCTTGGGTTATTTATAATTCTTGGCTACTGTAGATAATAGAATTTTAATCATTCTTATTTTTTTAAGTTTTTTTTTTTTAATGTGGGCCATTTTTAAAGTCTTTATTGAATTTGTTACAATATTGCTTCTGTTTTGCGTTTTGTTTTTTTTGGCCATGAGGCATGTGGGATCTTAGTTTCCCAACTAGGGATTGAACCTATATCCCCCTTCATTGAGGTTTTAACTACTGAACCACCAGGGAAGTCTCTAAACATTCTTATTTAAAGATCCCTGTACACAATGCAAACACAAATGCAGGATAAATCTCCAGAACTGGATTTGCTGGGTGTTATGAACTATACTATGCCCCTAACTCCTCCCCCCTGCTAAATTCACATCTTAAAATTCTAACCCTCATTGTGTATTTGGAGGTAGGATCTTTAGGGAGGTTAAAGATCCTAATTAAGGTTAAAAGAAGTCATAAGGGTGGGGCCCTAATCCAACAGAAGTGGTGTCCTTTTAAGAAGAGGAAGGGACTCCAGAGATGTCTCTCTTCCTGTGTGTGCACATTTAGGACACAGGGGAAAAAATGTTATCTATGAGTTAAAAAGAGAGTTCTCACCAGAATCCAACCCCATTGGCACCTTGATCTCCGACTTCCAGCCTCCAGAACTTTCAGCCACCTGGTTTGTGATATTCTATTATGGAAGCCCAAATAGACTGAAACACTGGGACAAAGAACATACTCACTTTTAATTTGATAGATGTGACCAAAATAACCCTCAGAAGTTCTGCCCCACTTCACCCTTCCAAAGGGCTTCCCAGTGGCTCAGTCGGTAAAGAATTTGCCTGTAATGCTGTAGATCTGAGTTCGATCCCTGGGTCAGGAAGGTCCCTTGAAGAAGAAAATGGCAACCCATTCCAGTGTGCTTGCCTGGGAAATCCTATGGACAGAGGAGCCTGGTGGGGTCCATGTGGTCCTAGAGAACCAGACACAACTTAACAACTAAACCATCACCATCACACTCTTCCACACACACTGCATGCATGCGTAGTCACATCAGTCGTGTCCAACTCTGCAACCCCATGCACCATAGCCTGCCAGGCTCCTCTGTCATGGGATTTCCCAAGCAAGAATATTGGAGTGGTTGCCATGCCCTCCTCCAGGGGATCTTCCAGACCCATTGCAGGCGGATTCTTTACTGCTGAGCCACAGGGGAAGCCCTCCACACACAGTAAACAAGGATTTTTTGTCCGGTATCCTCACCAGCACTTGGTATAACCATAGTCTTTCATCTTTGTCAATTTGAGAGACACAAAAATTGTACCTAATTTTAATTTATGCATGAAATTGAGATTTTTTTTCCTCCCAAAAGTGTGTGTGATTTTTAGAGTGAATCCTTTATCTTTCCTCTCAATGCCTGGAAGCCCATTATGTGGTATTTCATGAAAGCTCATCCAGCTCCCCAGGGACATTTCAAATAACTTTCTTATTCACTTTCCATTTCCTTTTGCTTCTTTACTAATTCATGAGTTTAAGTGGCTATAAAAAATAAAGGTAAGAGAACATTAAGCGGGGGGTCTCTCATATTTGGTAGTAGGATATTTAATTCACTATGATTTGGAAAAATGAGCTATAGATCATATAATGTAATTGATGAACAGAGTTTCCATAGAGTCCGATTTTATCAATTGCCTGATTGCCTTATGAAATGTATTTTAACAGTTTTAGAACAGAAGTTGTAGTAACAACTGATAGAAGTAGGAATGAGGGAGATATGCAGTTTTGTTCTTTGAGATATGTTGAGCTAGGTTAGGGCATGTGCCACCAGGCCACTCTGCTCCAGGGGCTCCCAGGGGCTCCATTTAAGTTATACATACCTTCTGCTTGTCCTCCAGGGGCTTGCATTCCAGCCAAATGAAAAATGTTGGGCTGCAATGACATATGAGTTTCCCTCATGGCTCAGACAGTAAAGAGTAAAGAATCTGCCTGCAATGCTGGGTTCAATCCCTGGGTTGGGAAGATCCCTTGGAGAAGGGAATGGCAATCCACTCAATTTTTCTTGCCTGGAGAATTCCATGGACAGAGAAGCCTAGCGGGCTACAGTCCTTGGGATCCCAAAGAGTTGGACACAACTGAGTAACTAACACATACACACACACAATGACATATATTGATGAGAAAACATGCCAACACACCCATGGACCACTGGACTATGAGCAATGCCCCTGACTTATGCCTCTTTGTACATGAGTGTTAAATGTTGGTAGAGTGAGTAAATATATATATGTATGAATGAATGGCAAAGATACCAATTACGTAAGTTAAATGTTTCTTGGGAAGGATGACTAATTTTAATTTATGCATGAAATTGAGATTTTTTTTCCTCCCAAAAGTGTGTGTGATTTTTAGAGTGAATCCTTTATCTTTCCTCTCAATGCCTGGAAGCCCATTATGTGGTATTTCATGAAAGCTCATCCAGCTCCCCAGGGACATTTCAAATAACTTTCTTATTCACTTTCCATTTCCTTTTGCTTCTTTAATAATTCATGAGTTTAAGTGGCTATAAAAAATAAAGGTAAGAGAACATTAAGCGGGGGGTCTCTCATATTTGGTAGTAGGATATTTAATTCACTATGATTTGGAAAAATGAGCTATAGATCATATAATGTAATTGATGAACAGAGTTTCCATAGAGTCCGATTTTATCAATTGCCTGATTGCCTTATGAAATGTATTTTAACAGTTTTAGAACAGAAGTTGTAGTAACAACTGATAGAAGTAGGAATGAGGGAGATATGCAGTTTTGTTCTTTGAGATATGTTGAGCTAGGTTAGGGCATGTGCCACCAGGCCACTCTGCTCCAGGGGCTCCCAGGGGCTCCATTTAAGTTATACATACCTTCTGCTTGTCCTCCAGGGGCTTGCATTCCAGCCAAATGAAAAATGTTGGGCTGCAATGACATATGAGTTTCCCTCATGGCTCAGACAGTAAAGAGTAAAGAATCTGCCTGCAATGCTGGGTTCAATCCCTGGGTTGGGAAGATCCCTTGGAGAAGGGAATGGCAATCCACTCAATTTTTCTTGCCTGGAGAATTCCATGGACAGAGAAGCCTAGCGGGCTACAGTCCTTGGGATCCCAAAGAGTTGGACACAACTGAGTAACTAACACATACACACACACAATGACATATATTGATGAGAAAACATGCCAACACACCCATGGACCACTGGACTATGAGCAATGCCCCTGACTTATGCCTCTTTGTACATGAGTGTTAAATGTTGGTAGAGTGAGTAAATATATATATGTATGAATGAATGGCAAAGATACCAATTACGTAAGTTAAATGTTTCTTGGGAAGGATGTTACTTTGGCCAAGAGGCTGCACACAGCTTTTCACCTTCATAGGATTTAGTCATGAACTTGTAGCCATATTGGTGAATTTCTTGGCTTGAACTGATTGCACAATCAAACTGATCTATGAAAAACTGAAATGTTTACATACACATATACACACTCACATGAAGTGAACTATGATTTGAGCAGCTGGACAGCGATGATAGAACTGTTTTTAGCCATTAATTCACAGATGTTGATTAATCATTGAACATTCATGATTGTGTGTTTCAGATTTAGAACTTTGAACAAGGTCAGTAATCTTATGTTGCTGTGGTCATAGTCCCTCACTAATTGCTGAGAGTGAATAATTATGTCAAAACATTTTCTAGAGCACGAGGAGAAAGGCTTTCAGCAACTCTTAAATATGTTACATAAGCTAGTTTCAAAAAAGATCGGAGCTACACACTTGAAGCTATTTCACTAACCTGATGTCCGCAGTTTGTTTTTTTAATTTACTCACTTATTTATTTTTGGCTATGCTGGGCCTTTGTTGCTGCATGGCTTTTCTCTAATTGGGGTGAACAGAGTCTGCTCTTTGTTGCGTTGTGTGGGCTTCTCATTGCAGTGGCTTCTCTTATTGTGGAGCCTGGGCTCTCGGGTGCAAGGGCTTCAGTATTTGCTGCATATGGGCTCAATACGTGTAGCTCCTGGGCTCTAGAGCCCAGGCTCAGTAGCTGTGGCACATAGGCTTAGATGCTCTGCAGCAAGTAGGATCTTCCCAGACCAGGGATCAAACCTGTGTCTCCTGCACTGGCAGGCAGATTCTTTACCACTGAGCTATCAGGCAAGCCCTATAGGGTTTTTTTAAAATTTTCTTTTTTTCTTTTTGTAAATGGTAAACTTGTCAGTTTCTATTTGAGGCACACAGTGTATGGCCTCCTAGAGCTCAATGCTGTACTCTCTGACTCAGTTTTCCTTGTTGTGAAATGGGTCCATTTGTCCTCAGCCTGCAAATTTTAGTTGTTTTTTTTTTTCACCTCTTCCAAACTTACTATGGAAATTGACCTACTACCCCATTACTTTGGTCACACTTTTTAAAGTTTATCAGGCCATCCACCTGCCAAGCAGCAGACGTAGGTTCAATCCCTTCACCACGAAGATCCCCTGGGAAGGAAATGGTAACCCACTCCAGTATTCTTGCCTGGGAAATCCAATGGAAAGAAGAGACTGGTGGGCTACAGTCCATGGGGTCACAAAGAGCGACTGAGCGACTAAACTACAATGACAAAAACTCCAGGGCAACTTCATAAGTTACATGATTCACATTTTTCTTGAATGAGATGCTTTTTAGACTGGATACATGATAACAATAAAGGAAAAACTTGGCACCTCTTGTCTTGAATTGTACTGTAGAAAAGGCCCTTGTGGCTTGGCTTACACATGTCTGGAAACAGAATTTGCCTTTCTGCTCCTTTGTGAGGCAGTCAAAGCATGATGTGCAAGTGCAAAATATATTTAGTTCTGTCTGTAGCAATTCTTTTGTTGAAGACGGTTGCCACGAAACATCCTGGAGGGAGATTGGGTGGAAATGAATAATAGACCAGGGTGTTGCTTGGGTGGGTCAGGCAGAGCACTGCCTAAAGGAGTAAATGCTGAAGAAATGCTTTTACGTTATAAATCATTAAAATTTGAAGTCACGGGAGCGATTTTGTTCATTTGTGTATGTGTTTAAGTAATACCTTTATAGCATAAAAATATTTTTCAAATAGTTCAAAAAAGTTTAAAATAAAAGTCTCCTCCCTTCATGGATTTCTAGTATTTTCATTTTCCTCCCTAGACTTTTGTCAGTTTCTCGTAGACCCTTCTAGAGAAATTCTACATTTATGCGGTTAGCTACACACATATTCACACGTGAGTGGCAGCATATTATAGCTATATTGTCCACTTTGTTTCCTTTCTGTTTTGCTTTTTCCTAACAATATGAAAAGCTCATATTGTTTATGAAAAACTCAATTTCATAACTCATTCAACAGACATTTATTGAGCACCTACCTAATGTTGTATCCTGTTCTAAGGACTCAGGAGAGAACAATGAACAAAACAAATGATATTGGTTTTCTGTTGCTGAGTAACAAATTACTACAAATTTAGTAGCCAAGAACAACAGACATTTATTATCTCTCAGTTTCAGTGGACCAAGAGTCTGGGCACTACTTAACTGAGTGTTCTGCTTCACGATCTGGCCAGGCTGCAGTCAACAAGTTGGCAGGGCCGCATTCTCATCTGAAGGCTCAGGTGGATTCTTCATCTGTGCCCAAGCACACTCCAGTTGTTGGTAGAATACATTTCCTGTGGTGACTGGACTGAGTGCTTCAGGTTTTCAATTGGCTGTCAGCTGGAGGTCCTCAGTTCCCAGATGCCACCCTCAGACAATGCACAGACATCAGCTTGCTTCTTCAAGACCAGCAGAAGAGTGAGAGTGGATCTGTGAGCACAGAGGCCCCCAACCCCCGGGACACAGACAGCTACCAGTCTATAGCCTGTTAGGAACTGGGCTGTACAGCAGGGGTTGAGCAAAGGGTGAGGGAGCAAGTGAAGCTTCCTCTGTATTTACGCTCACTCACATTCCCGCCTGAGCTCTGCCTCCTGTCAGATCAGTGGTGGCATTAGATTCTCACAGGAGCACTTGAATCATCCCGAAAACATCCCTGCCCTCCCACCCCTGACCCCGGGAAAAATTGTCTTCCATGAAACCAGTTCCTGGTACTAAAAAGGTGGGGGAACCACTGAGCTAGAAAGGCAGTCGTATATTATGTAACATAATCATGGGAATGAGAGCTCATCGCTTTGCCACATTCTGCTGGCTGGAAACAAGTCACAGGTCCCACCCACATGGAAGAGGAAGGAATGAAACAAAGATGTGAACACCAGGAGAAAGTGCCGATCATGGGTGGGGGGTGCATCTTAGAATCCATCTGCGTCACAAACCAAGCCCCCACGGGAACTCTACTCATTGCTCTGTGGCAATCTAGATGAGAAGGAAATCCAAAAAGAGGGGACACATGTGTACATATAGCCAATTCACTTTGTTGTGCAGTAGAAATTAGTACAACTTTGCAAAGCAACTCTACTCCAATAAAAATTAATCTAAGAAAAGAAATAAAACTAGCAGACATTCTAATTAAAACACACACACACACACAAAAGCAAGCCCTTGCAGTCATGAAGTTGACACTGTAGGAGGGGAAAACAGACAACAAAGGAATAGACAGATAAACGTTGGGTGCTACAAATAAGTGCTAAATGCGTGTGCACATGCTAAGTCGCTCAGTCATGTCTGACTCTTTGCGACCCCATGGTCTATAGGCTGCCAGTCTTCTCTGTCCGTGGGAATTCATGGAGTGGGTTGCCATGCCCTCCTCCAAGCATCTTCTTGACCTGGGGGTTGAACCTGCATCTCTTACATCTCCTGCATTGGCAGGTGGGTTCTTTTCCACTAGGGCCACTTGGAACAATAAAGCTGGCTAAATGGAGCAGATGTGCAGCAGTCAGGGCAGGCTTCTCGAGGGGCAGCAGTGTGGGAGCAGAGCCCTGAAGGAAGTGAGAGAGCTGCACAGAGAGCTGAGAGAATGGGCTCCAGCCTAAGACAGCAAGCGCATGGGCCCTACCTTGTGGGCTTGCTGGAGGCTCCCCCAGCCAGGACTCAGCGGGTAGGACACGAGGCCAGAGAGGAGATGGGAAGAGATGAAGTCGGGCCTTGTGGGTGGAAGGATCTCCGAGCAAAATGCAGAACTGTTAGAAAACCGGGGGCAGAGGAGAAGCACTGTTTGGCTTACCTTTGCAAAAGATCACATGGTTTCTGGGGTGAGAACAGCCTGAAAGGAGGCATCTGTGGAAGCAGAGAGACCAGTTTATAGCTGTTTTAATCATCTTGGCAGAAAACAATGGTGGTTTGGATCAAAGTAGAGCTGGTGTGTTTTCTGGAAAGTAGGTGGCTCTAGTATGAGGTGGAGCTTGTCGCCCTAAGGGTGGAATGGATGTGCTTGCAGGGGGAAGAAAAGAGAGCGGTTATGGGTGATGGCAAGGATTTGGGCCTGAGCCACTTGAAGAATGGTATCACCATTTACTGAGATGCAGAAGACAGTAGGAGGAAGAGGTTTTGGAAGAAAAACAATCTAGAACTGATTTTATTATACACTTGAAGGAGAAGAATATAGTCAACTTCGTACTTTTATAGTTTGCTCTGGTTGCTGTGACACGTTGGATTGTGAAGTTAAAGTGTGGATGCTTTGAGATGACAATTGGAAAGGTATTGTGGTGGCCTAGCAAGGAGTGTTGGTGGCCCAGGGTCAGCAGAATAGGATGGGAGGAGGGACTTCCCCGGTGGTCCAGTGGCTAAGACTCTGTGCTTCCAACACAGGGGTCCCAGGTTCAATCCCTGGTCAGGGGACTAGATCCCACATGGCACATGTGAAGATCCCACATACCTCAACTAAGGCCTGGTGCAGCCAAATGAATGAATGAATATATAAATGAATGAAAAAAATAAAGAATAGAGTGGAAGGAGAGGGAAATGAATGGTCTTGCAGTGTGTTCATTGTGCTTGCAATATGACCTCCAATGTGTGGAAGTAAAATAGGGCAGATCAGGAGGTTATCTGAAGGTAGTAGGAACATTTTTGTTGCAGGAAGACCATACTTGTCTGACAGGCATAAAGCAGAAGGTGAGTCTCAAAGTCAGAACAAGAACAATTGTAAAACTGGATTCTCCACAGGAGCTTTGGAAACTTTTTTCATGAAGAAGTGTCTTAGTCAGTCCAGGCTGCTATAGCAGAATACCACAGAAAATCTTAAGGTGGGTTATAAACAATAGGAATATATCTCCTGCAGTTCTGGTGCCTGGGAGCCTGGGGTTGGGGTTCCAGCATGGTCAGGTTCTGGTGAGGATCCTCTTCCAAGTTGCAGACTGCCAGTTTCTTGATGTATTCTCCTCTGCTGGAGAGCAGAGAGGAAGCTAGTTCTCTCATGATGCTTATAAGGGCATCGATTCCATTCGTGAGGACTCCATCCTTATGATGTCATCTAATCTTATATCCAACACCTTGGCCATCTGATGTGAAGAGCCAACTCATTAGAAAAGACCCTGATGCTGGGAAAGATTGAAGGCAGGAGGAGAAGGGGACAACAGAGGACTACATGGTTGGATGGCATCACTGACTCAGTGGACATGGGTTTGAGCAAGCTCTGGGAGATGCTGAAGGACAGGGAAGCCTGGCATGCTGCAGCCCATGGGGTCACAAAGAATTGGACATGACTGAGTAACTGAACAACAACAACAATCTTATACCCACCCCATCCCCCACTCCTATACCATTACATCAAGCAGTTGGGTTTCAACATGTACATTTGGGGAGGACATAAACTTTCACCGCATAATATTCTGCTCCTGGGTCCCCCACATTCATGTCCTTCTCACAAATGAAATACATTTGTTCTATCCCCCAAGTCTCAAAAGGTATTAAACTCACTCAACATCAACCCTAAAGTCTGAAGTCCAAAGTCTTTTCTGAATAGCATCCAAATCAGGTATGGGTGGAACTTGAGATATGATTCATCCTGAGGTTAATTCCTTTCCAGCAGCGAAATCTGTGAAACCAAACAAATTATGTGCTTCTAACACATAAAGATGTGACAAGCATAGGAACAGACATTCCCATTGTAAAAGGGAGAAATCAGGAAGAAGGCAGGATGAAGGGTTCCAAGCAAGTCCAGAGTCCAGCAAGGAAAACTTCATGAGATCTCAAGGCTCCGGAATAACACTCTTCAGCTGCATGCTCTGCCCTTCAGGCCCACTGGGGCAGAAATCCCATGTTTCTGACCCACTGGGACAGTGGTTCCACCTCCACTGCCTCCAGAGCCCTAGGAAGCCCCATCCCTAAAGCTCTGGGGGGCTCTTCCCCTCTGGCTGTGGGCAGAGGGTGTCTGACTTGTTGGAAGCAAGGCAATGGTTATCTTTCCAGAAACCAAGGAGGCAGACCTGATGATCTCTGAATTGCCTTTGGGGTCACTTGTCTTTAAAAAATATATTTTTAAATTAATTTATGTATTTGGCTGTGCCGGGTCTTAGTTGCAGCACACAGGATCTTCCACCTTCATTGTAGGATTGAGGATCTTGAGTTGCAGCATGTGAACTCTTAATTGTGACTTGTGGGATCTCGTTCCCTGATCAGGGGTTGAACCTGGGACCCCTGCATTGGGATCATGGAGTCTTAACCCTTGGACTACCAGGGAAGTCCCGCTCTTCCCTTGCCTTAAAGAATAGCACACGATCTCACCAACTAGGCCTCTGGTCTCGTCCTGTAAAATGCATGAAGTCTGACAGCCTTCCTTCATTCCTTCCTATTTCCTTCTTCTTCAGTTCAAACTGGTAGTTTTCCTCCTGGGATGGCTGATTCCTCCTGTGGTTCACACCCCTACTCATTTCTCAGTGTCCCATATGGTCACTTGGCCATATCCTTAGTGTTCTCATTTGGGTTTTTTTGCAATATGGATAGGCTGAGAATTTTCCACATCATTAAGTTCGACTTCCTTTTTGCTTAACAATCTGTCTTTAAGTCATTTCTCTCTGCTTGAATTTTACTATAAGCCGCCAGGAGGAGCCAAGCCATACCTTCGATACTTTTTTAAGAAATCACTTCAGTTAAATATAAAATTTCATTGGTTGCAAGTTCTATCTTCCACAAAACACTGGAACACAAATCACAGCTCAGCCAAGTTCTTTGCCACTTCTTACAAGGATTGCCTTTCCTCCGGTTTCCAGTAATATGCTCTTCATTTCTATCTGAGACGTCACCAGAATGGTCATTACCATCTATCTTTCTACCAACATTCTGCTTAAGAATCCCCAAAGAAGACTGAGACTTTCTCTACAGCCTTCTTTTCTTTGACCTCTCTTCAGAACTACCTTTAAAAAGGGAAATTCCCAGACCTCCCTGGAGGTCCAGTGGTTAATAATCCACCTGCCAATGCAGTGTACATAGGTTCCATCCCTGGTCTGGGAAGATTCCAGAGCCTGTGCTCTGCAACAAGAGAAGCCACAGCTCAAGAGTACCCCAACTGGCTGCAACTAGAGAAAGCTTGTTTTGAAGACCCAGTGCAGCCAAACATAAATACACAAACTAATAATTTAAAGAGATCAAATTGCCAACATCCATTGGATCATAGAAAAAGCAAGAGAATTTCAGAAAAACATCTACTTCCACTTTATTGATTATGCCAAAGCCTTTGACTGTGTGGATCACAACAAACTGTAGAAAACTCTTAAAGAGATGGGAATATCAGACAACCTTACCTGCCTCCTGATAAATCTGTATGCAGGTCAAGAAGCAACAGTTAGAACCAGACATGGAACAACGGACTAGTTCCAGATTGGGAAAGGAGTATGTCAAGGCTGTATATTGTCGCCTTGCTTATTTAACTTCCATGCAGAGTACATCAGGCAAAATGCCAGACTGGATGAAGCACAAGCTGGAATTAAGATTGCAGGGAGAAATATTAATGACCTCAGATACGCATATGACACCACCTTTATGGCAGAAAGCGAAGAGGAACTAAAGAGCCTCTTGATGGAAGTGAAAGAGGAGAGTGAAAAAGCTGGCTTAAAACTCAGCATTCAAAAAAACTAAGATCATGGCATCCAATCCCATCACTTCATGGCAAATAGATGGGGAAACAATGGAAACAGTGGCAGACTTCTTGGGCTCCAAAATCACTGCAGATGGTGACTGCATCCGTGAAACTAAAGATGCTTGCTCCTTGAAAGAAAAGCTATGACCAACCTAGACAGCATATTAAAAAGCAGAGACATTACTTTGCTGACAAAGGTCTGTCTAGTCAAAGCTATGGTTTTTTTCAGTAGTCATGTATAGATGTAAGAGTTAGACCATAAAGAAAGCTGAGCACTGAAGAACTGATGCTTTTGAACCGTGGTGTTGGAGAAGACTTGAGAGTCCCTTGGACATCAAGGATATCAGACCAGTCAGTCCTAAAGGAAATCAGTCCTGAATATTCATTGGAAGGACTGATACTGAAGCTGAAACTCCAAAACTTTGGCCATCTGATGCAAAGAACTGACTTATTGGAAAAGACCCTGTTGCTTAGAAAGATTGAAAGCAGGTGGAGAAGGGGACGACAGAAGATGAGATGGTTGGATATCACCAACTCAATGTACACGAGTTTGAGCAAGCTCCGGGAGTTGGTGATGGACACGGAAGCCTGGCGTGCTGCAGTCTGTGAGGTCACAAAGAGTCGGACATGACTGAGCGACTAAACTGAACTGAATAGTTTAAAACTTGAAAAATAATTTTTTAAAAGGAGGGGGTATTCCCTGGGGGTCCAGTAGGATCCCACAGTTTAATTGCCAAGGGCTCAGGTTCAATCTTTGGCCCGAGAACTAAGATCCCAAAAGTTGCATAGCAGGGGAAAAAAAAAAAGAGTTACCTTTAAAGGGCCATTCATGGCAGTGTAAGCTTTTCTAGCGATTGCCTCCAAATACCCTAGTCTCTACCCTTTTCCCAGTTTGAAAGCTGCTTCCATATCTTTAGGTATTTGTTAGAGCAGTACCCCTCCTTCTTAGCACCAGTAACCTGTAATAGTCAGGGTTGTCCAGGGAAACAGAACCAGAAGGATATATATATTGTCTATTTGGATTTATTATATATTTATGTAATATATACCCAGATATAGAGATTTATATGGAGATTTATTATGAGGAATTGACTCATACAACTGTGAAGGCTGAGAAGTCTCTCAATCTCATGTTGGCAAGCTGCAGACCCAGGAAAATCAGTGGTCTCATTCAGTTCAATTCTGAATAGCTGAGAACCAGGGACGCTAATGATATAAATCCTAGTCCATGCTGGAAATCATGAGACAGATGAGATGTCTCAGCTGAATCAGCAAGGCATGCAAAAAGGGGTCAATTCGTCCTTCCTCTGCCTTTTGTCCTATTCAGACACTGAACCCATAAGGCCCACCCACATTGTTATTTTATTTTTATTATTTATTTATTTGGCTGCACAGGTATGAGTTGTGGCATGCGGGTCTTCGATCTTCACTGAGACCTGCGGGATGTTTAGTTGCGGCACGTGAACTCCTAGTTGCGGCGTGTGGGATCTAGTTCCCTGGCCAGCGCCCCCTGCACTGGGAGTCTTAACCACTGGACCACCAGGCCCACATTGGGAAGTGTAATCTACTTTACTGAGACCAATGATTCAAATCAAATGATTGCTTATCTCATCCAAAATCATCCTCACACCCAGCAATAATGCTTTTAATCTTGGGCATTCCGTAGTCAGTCAAGTTGATACCTAAAATTAGCCATCATACTAAATAACTATTTTTCAAGGAGAAATTCTGGACTACCTTTCAACTTATGTAGGTCCTAGCAAGAGAATGTTCTAGAGCAGCAGTCCCCAATCTTTTTGAGCCTAGGGACTGGTTTCTTGGAAGACACTTTTTTGACTAATGGCATTGGGGGATGGTTTCAAGCACATCGCATTTATTGTGCACTTAATTTCTATTATTATTACATCAGTTCCACCTCAGATCATCAGGCATTAGATGCTGGAGGTTCGGGACCCCTGTTTTCTAGGGTGAGCCTTTAATTTTTAGTAAGAGTCTTTGTCTTTAGAAATGGAATTTCTCTGAGTTGTTCGATGATGGGTGACAAAAGTAAACGTGGGTGAACACCTTCTAGGCAAGACTGCCTTTCCTGGGGTCTTCTCTCTCATCCACACACTGCCCTGCAGTGAAGAGTTATAAAAAGAGGTGGTAAAATGCAGAGTTATGTGAATGTTGGATTCTGACTGAGTTTCTGGGCTTTCTCTCCAGAGAGTGGTTGCCCAGGGACCGCCAGCATCTGCTTTGCCCGCTCGAGACCAAGAAGGAGTTGCCTCAATAGCCTTAGTGAAAGTGAAGTCAGTCAGTCAAGTCCGACTCTTTGCGACCCCATGGACTGTAGCCCACCAGGCTCCTCTGTCCATGGGATTCTCCAGGCAAGAATACTGGAGTGGGTTGCCATTTCCTTCTCCAGGGGATCTTCCCGACCCAGGGATCGAACCCAGGTCTCCTGCATTGCAGGCAGACACTTTAACCTCTGAGCCACCAGGGAAGCCCCACAATAGCCTTGTGGAAACTTAAATTTGAAAAATGTATGGACTTTTTACAGATAGGTCAAGAATTATAGGAAAATGCACTCATTCTGGCAGTATTTTATATTTTTTTCTCCCATGATCCATTAGGCTGGGCAAGCAACTCTTTGTTGGGGCTTTAGCAGCTACCGTGGTCATATTATATGAAAACACCGCTCAGAACAGAGATTATCAAGGCAAATCAATAGGGATAGAAAGTAGATTAGTAGTTGCCTGGGGCTGGGAAAAAGGACTGGTTGCAAATAGGCCCTAGAGATCCTTTTAGAGTTGGAAATAATCCAAAATTGGATTGTGGTGATGACTACACAACTTTGTAAATTTAGTAAAAGTCATTAAATTGTACACTTAAAATGAGTCAGGACATCCCCTGGTGGTCCAGTGGTTAAGAATCTGCTTTGCAACTCAGGGGACATGAGTTTGATCCCTGGTACAGGAATTAAGATTCACCATGTCTCAAGGCAACTAAGCCCGTGTGCCACAAATACTGAGCTTGTGCTCTAGAGCCTGTGAGCCCAAACTATACCTGTGCACCCTAGAGCCTGTGCTCAGTAACAAGCCAAGCCACTCCAAGGAGAAGCCTGCTCATGGCAGCTAGACAGTAGCCCCTGCCTGCCGCAACTAGAGAAAGCCTGAACACAGCAATGAAGACCCAGTGCAGCCAAAATAGAGAGTGAATTTTATGATATAGGAATTATAGTATAAAGATTTTAAACACACACGTGTGTACTATACACACACACAAAACACACACAGATACTTTCACTTCAAAAATCCCAGAATGCACACAATTTGAGCTATTTTTTCCCTGAAAGTTAGGAGTGAAGAAATTTTCACTGTGCATAATGAGATACAGCCTTTCACATTGCCTGTTATGTTGAAGTCTCATTGAAAGTTAATTCCCTACTTGGAATCCTCTTTGTATTCACAAGAGAGGAAACAAACATGGTACAATGGTGTATACTCCATGCAAAAAAGGGAAAGTTGTAAATGGTGCCTAAGCCCCAGGTTATTAATACCTGAAGCAAATGCTTCATTTCCTAATCAGAGAAGATACTAATCACTACAACTATGTGACTATTATTCATGGTTTTGTGAACTCTGGAGTGGAGTAATGTAATCACACTAAGATTTAATTATAATGACAATTATTTATAATACCATGTAGCAGTATATGTATGTGCAATTCCCCTTCTGTTTTATTCAAGCTAATAAATCAGCAAAATCATATTTAAATTTGCTTGATTCTTGGGTAACTTGCTTCTCATTTCTCTATTCAATTTTCACTCTGCACAATCTTGGTGTTTCTGTAAATCTTACAAGTTGAGATCATCAACTCAATATTTTCCCCTCTAAGAACGACTAAACAACAACAAAGAACATGAATACTGAGAATGAATAGGACATTACATTATGCAGGAAAATGTCTGGGGTTTTGATAGCTGTATTTTTTGACTCATCGATTTAATGAAGGTGGTTTTAAAGAATGTAATGTTCTAAATAGCAAAATGAAAAGGTTGAGTAATCAAAATTTATTATTGAAATTGGTATAGTCTTTCTCTTTGCTTGCAGTAGTAGATTACTTTGTGACAAAACAGTGCAGATTTGTTGGGGAAAGTGAATATATTTTTAGGTATTTTAAAATTCCCTGGGTACAGTGGATAGGAATCCACCTGCCAATGCAGAAGACACTGGTTCAATCCCTGGTCTGGGAAGATTTCACACAACTCTGAGCAACTAAGCCCATGCACGGCAACCGTTGAGCCCACATGCTGCAACTACTGAAGCCCATGTGCCTAGAGCTTGTACTCTGCAATAAGAGAAGCCACTGCAATGAGAACCCCATGCAGAAGAGTAGCTCCCACTAGCCACAACTAGAGAAAGTTTGTGCACAGCAACAAAGACCCAGCCAAAAATAAATTCTCTACTGGTTTACTTTAGACCAGATGGTTTTGAGGAAACTTCCAGAAGAGACACTTTGTGATTCCACACATATTCAACACAACTGCACTGCCTTATCATCCTGCATGTATATCCCTGCCTCAGGGCCTTTGCACTTGCTATTCCCTCTATTTGATGGATCATTCCCTAGATGGTCATGATCTACTCCCTAACTTAAGTCCCTGCTCAAATATCACTTCCTCAGAGCAGTCTTCCCTGATTAGCCCATCTAAAAATAGCACACAGTCACTAGCCTTTTAGCTTGCTTTCTTTCTCTGCACAGCATTTAGCTGTCTGTCTGATCTTATATGCTTGCCTTACTAGAATGCAAGGTTCTTGAAGGCAGGGACTGCATCATGTTCATTGTTATATCCCCAGATTCTTATATATTCCCCACATAATAATTGCTCAAGACATATTTCTTGAATTAATTAAATGAATTTTAATTTGACTTTGAATATTTGCTTTTTGCCTCCCTAACCAGACAATACCTTCATGGAAGGCAGGGAAAAGTCCTGGTCACTTATTTATCATCTCTAAAATGATTAGCTCAGTTCTGCAAGAGGATACTAGACATTCAACCAAAGTTTACTGAATGAATGAATGCCTTGGAACATGGGTGTGTGACATGGCTGACCAGTCAGTGTTGCCGGGAGGTGAACAAGAAGAGTAATATCTTACCCTTTCAGCCCATATTTTACAAAGTATACTTTTATGTATACCAATTCATCTGATCATTTTGTTAATACTTTACTAGGTCTCAAGGTTTGCCTGAAGAAACAAGCACTCAAAGATAACAAGTGTTGATTTCTGACATTTCAGTCAGTTCAGTCTCTCACTCAGTCACATACGATTCTTTGGGACCCCATGGACTGCAGCATGCCAGTCTTCCCTATCCATCACCAATTCCCAGAGCTTGCTCAAACTCACGTCCATCGAGTTGGTGATGCCATCCAACCATTTCATCTTCTCTCGTCCCCTTCTCCTCCTGCCTTCACTCTTTCCCAGCATCAGGGTCTTTTCAAATGAGTCAGTTCTTTGCATCAGGTAGGCAAAGTTTTGGAGCTTCAGCTTCAGCATCAGTCCTTCCAGTGAATATTCAGGGTTGATTTCCTTTAGGATGGACTGGTTGGATCTCCTTGCAACAAGAGATGCCACCACAGTGAGAAGCCTGAGCACTCCAACTAGAGTAGACCCCACTTACCACAACTAGAAAAAGCCCAAGCGTGGCAACAAAGACCCAGGACAGCCAAAAATAAAATTAAAATAAAAAAAGCTAATAAAGACTGTCTTGAAACATATATATGCATGGAAAGATTTTTTGAAAAGCATTTATTAGTCTTCACGGTAGTTATTTCTAGACAGTGGGAACTTGCTATTACATTTTTTGGCTTCGCATTTCTCTCACTTGTATTTTTAAAGCCAATTCGAAGTTACGAAAATAAGCTTTTTTTCTATACAATGCTTTATTTTTTGTCAATGTGAATAGCATAAAAATATCACTACTCATTTTCCTGACTATGTAATTCTCAGAACATAGCAAACTTCATTCTGAGACAACCTTTAATACTGATTTATAGTAAAGCAATAACAAACAAATAGAATGAAGCAAAATTCTTTAGGTTTTCTTTTTTGTGTGTATGTTTTCCATATTTATGCCCATGTTATTCTCTGAGCAAGAAAAAAGGTAAAGTGATGCTTTATATTTTCATCTTTGCCAAAAAAACCTTTCCAGGATATTGAGCTCCCAAAACAGGCCAAATCGGGCGTTAGGGACTCATTCTGGACTTTGGACCAACCTTAGAGGGCACACATGAAACATACTCATTTCTTTTCCTTTTTTCTTTTGATGATTTGAAATACTTAAAACACCCCTTTGCTTACCTTTCACTGGAAAGATTTGTGGAAAATCTCTACTGGTGCCAACAATATGGTCCCCAAATTAGGCTTAAAAGGTTTTGGGTTTTCTTTAATTCTGAACTAAGAAGGGTTTTTCACGGTTGCTGATGCATCTTCGGGCACGTGGTTTCTTCACATGCTGAGTGGCTTGTGTGTCTGTCTCCCTGCCTGTGCGTCTGCGTGTGTTTATGTGTGCAAGTCTTTGTAAAGTAGATTGGGGTGTGTGACGGTGGTTCTGAGCCCATGGCTTACGCACTCTACGAAGAAGCGTGTCCACCCCTGTAGGTGGGAGCAGGTTTCTCCAGTCTCGGGGTCGCGTGGGGAAACCCTCCACCAAGTCCTGCGGCTCCCAGTCCTGGCCAGGGCGCGGCAGGGAGGGCGCTGGGGGCAACCGGGTGGCCAAGCAACAGAGGAACCAGCGCAGCCTGCATCCGGGCAGGGTCCCGGACACGTGCTCTGCTGGAAAGAGGGACGCACTTTCCGTCCTCTGGAACGGTGCTTAGAGCGGAGATCTATCCTGGGAGGGGTTAGAGAAGCCCGAGGATCCGGGCGCTGTAGCCTGGGGGAGGGGACAGTGGGCGGGGCGGCACCGCCCACAACCTATTCCCTCCGGAGCTGGCGGCCACCGGCCTCCGTCCGGCCTCACCCAGCCTCTGGGACCAGGAAACTGAGACTGGAGGCGGCACGCGCGTCAGGGGCGCCCTGACGCCCAGGTACGTGCGACCCCCGCCCCGCTCCCTAGCTGGGGTCGGGACGGTTAGACCGGGCGGTTGCGGCTCCCAGACGCGCCACACCGCAGCCTCTGTGACGCACGGCGCGGCCTCTGGGGCTGGACTGGCGGCTTGGCCCGGCGGGGGCGGGGCAAGCGCGGGAGGGAGGGGCGGGGCGAGCGGGGCGGAGCCGACGGAGGCCCCGCCCCGGGCCCGGAGGAGCAAGGACGCTACGGAGCAGGCGCGTTTCCCCCCCACCCCCCCGCCCCCCCGCGCTGCCGCCGCCGCCGCCGCCGCTGCCGCGCCGCAGCCGCCGCCGCCGCCGCCGCTAGGCTCTTCTCAATGGAACCTGCGGGTAGCGCGCGGCGGACCTGGCGGCCTCTGCCTGGGCTCTCGGGGCGTGCGGGCGGGGCGTGCGCGTCACGGCGCCGCGCCTCCGGGCCCGCCCCGCCTCTGGCCCCGCCCCCACCGGGGTCCGTTCCTTAGCCCCGCCCATGCAGTTAAAGTATTATACTTAATGTTGGTGACTTTGAAGACAGATCTATATTAATTGGATCAATAAATTTAAATGTTAATGCCAGGTATTAATTTAATATTGAACATTTCCCAGTTCAAGTGAAACTGAAACTCATTTAGCTTAATTTTTCTTATACTTAGAACTGTTTGGTTTGTAAGCACTTACTTTTCTTTAAGCCAGCTGAACAGAGCTCATCCACAAGTCAACCTTAACAATGTTATCCAAAGACAGAGACACATGCAAACACAGAAGCAAACAGAGAGACCTCACAGTTCTCATTTCACAATTTCAGCCCTGAGTCAGGTACAGATATGTAAAACCCATCAGTTTACAAAAGTGGTTGGATTAAACTGAGGTTTCTGGAAGATGGAACAAATCAAGCTCACTTGTCTGGATGGCCAAATATTTACAGAAGCACAGTTGGAATTGCTATTTACCCTTAACAAATCAGTTTCTAAATTACTTTACCATCTTTTCAAATTTTGCATTTTAAAAGTATGGCAAAGATGAGGGCTCCTGAGAAGATCAGATAGGACATTTGCATCTCCATGATATAGGGAAGTTTCTCCTAGAATAACTTTGTTTCCTCTATGTTTAATACTTACAAGCCTCTTCAAATGAATAGGGAAGGTTTTGCGAGTGATATCTATTAGAAAGTCAATCAACTTGTTCCCCACTGTCCGTTACCCAGGACACCTGTGGGGAAATTAGAATTGGACACCTCAAGTCCATCCAAGGCCTTAGATGGTGATGCTAAGCCAGGGCCCTGTGCTCCGGGGATGAACATAGAAACTTCTGTTTGATTCTCATGGGTAGGGGAAACAGGAGGTGGTGAAAGGAGTGAATATGTTGGTAGCATGGCGAGGGGCAGTTGGAAAAACTGCCAGTACAGCCTGTTCAGTTCAGTCACTCAGCTGTGTCCGACTCTTTGCGACCCCATGAATCGCAGAACGCCAGGTCTCTCTGTCCATCACCAACTCCCGGAGTTCACTCAGACTCATGTCCATTGAGTCGGTAATGCCATCCAGCCATCTCATCCTCAGTTGTCCCCTTCTCCTCCTGCCCCCAATCCCTCCCAGCATCAGAGTCTTTTCCAATGAGTCACCTCTTCGCATGAGGTGGCCAAAGTACTGGAGTTTCAGCTTTAGCATCATTCCTTCCAAAGAAATCCCAGGGCTGATCTCCTTCAGAATGGACTGGTTGGATCTCCTTGCAGTCCAAGGGACTCTCAAGAGTCTTAGACGTGAGTCTGAGTGAACTCCGAGAGATGGTAATGAACAGGGAGGCCTGGTGTGCTGCGATTCATGGGATCGCAAAGATTCGGACACAACTGAGCGACTGAACTGAACTGAACTATTCCGTTGTGTATATTACCACAACTTTCTTACCCATTCATCTGCCAATGGACATCCAGGTTGCTTCCATTTCCTAGCTATTGTAAACAGTGCTGTGATAAACATGGGGTACACGTGTCTCTTTCAATTCTGGTTTCCTCGGTGTGTATGCCCAGCAGTGCAATTGCTGGGTCATATGACAGTTCTATTTCCAGTTTTTTAAGGAATCTGCACACTGTTCTCCATAGTGGCTGTACTAGTTTGCAGTCCCACCAACAGTGTGAGAGGGTTCCCTGTTCTCTGCACTCTCTCCAGCATTTATTGTTTGTAGACTTTTTGATAGCAGCCATTCTGACCAGCGTGAGATGGTACCTCCTTGTGGTTTTGATTTTAATTTCTCTGATAATGAGTGATATTGAGCATCTTTTCCTGTGTTTGTTAGCCATCTGTATGTCTTCTTTGGAGAAATGTCTGTTTAGTTCTTTGGCCCATTTTTTGATTGGGTCATTTATTTTTCTGGAATTGAGCTGCATGAGATGCTTGCATATTTTGGAGATAATTCTTTGTCAGTTGCTTCATTTGCTATTATTTTCTCCCATTGTGAAGGCTGCCTTTTCACCTTGCTTATAGTTTCCTTCATTGTGCAAAAGTTTTTAAGTTTAATTAGGTCACATTTGTTTATTTTTGCTTTTATTTCCATTACTATGGGAGGTGGGTCATAGCAGATCCTGCTGTGATTTATGTCGGAGAGTGTTTTGCCTATGTTCTCCTCTAGGAGTTTTATAGTTTCTGGTCTTTAATCCATTTTGAGTTTATTTTTGTGTATGGTGTTACAAAGTGTTCTAGTTTCATTCTTTTACAGGTAGTTGACCAGTTTTCCCAGCATCACTTGTTAAAGAGATTGTCTTTTCTCCATTGTATATTTTTGCCTCAACTACTTTTAAATTAAGTTAATTGCAGTAGCTTTTAAATGTAAGATTTTTGGAAACAAGAGCATTATAGTCAATTAAGAACTATTTTTAAAAAGGAAAGAAAAGGAGGTACACATTGATTTAAATAATGAAGACGTGAGTTCTGGAGAGTAGACACCCTGCCCCTCTGACCCAATCAATATTCTGTTTTTGTGCACCAAGAGAGCCCTAGGGATAGCTACAAAGTCCACAGCCTTTCAAGTGGTGTGAGGGGAGGAGAAAGTAACTCTTACACAAGCCTATGACATCTAGAATATTGTTTTCTATGCTCCCTTTAGAAGTTATTTTCTGAAGCTCTGAATTCAACAACTCCTGCATATTTCTTATCCCACAGAAGAGCTTGAGATGGCTGTTTCTCCCCCTCGTTTCTCTAGTACGCTGTCTATGGCTTGAAAACTTCCCTCCCGACATGGCTGAATATGCCTCAGATCCAAAGGTTTGGTTTCAGAGCATGGACTGAAGCAGCTGCCATCTGAGATGATAAACCCTCTGGAGTGGAAGTAGACCCAACACATTTCACCACTTTGCTCAGCTGAGCACGTGTCCACTCATGTTCTGATGTGAGTGGTGCACAGAGTGCCCAAGCAGACTTCTACTTAGATTGTATGTCTGCTTCAGAAAGTAAACTCAAAGCAACAACAACAAAAACCCAGAAAGTAAAGTCATCTACCATCCCTCCTGTCACTGTGTTCCTTCACTTTTGGGAATTTGGCATGCCTAAGTTTCACAAGGTCCAAAAAGTCTCCAAAACAGACATTTGCTACATCCAAGCAAATGAACATAATTTGAAGTGCAACTTTCATCTCTTCCAGATAATTTTGCCCACTTTTCTGAACTCTCAGCTAAATGCTGCACACATTGTAGATTATTGTAGTCAAGAGTTTCTAGTTATCAAGGGCATAATGTTGATGAGTTACTGTGAACCTGAAATGCTGTGTCATAGCCACTGCCATTTCATATGTCCCCATGGTATCTGTGTTGGCCACAGTCCTAGGAATCCTTGAGTTGGTCTGCTTAGACTTTCCTACTACGTGACAGAGTGCTCAAGACTCACCTCAACTAGATTCTTGAGATTGCTTTGTGTAAGCCGTGAGGTTCACATCTACGTGGAGCAGGTTGCTGGGTTGCAGGGAGGCACATGTCAGCTGTACTATAGCTTAGACCAGGCAACTTTTTCCTGTGGCAAAAAACAGAGTTGTTGGGGAGACAGTGCTATTGCTGCTCTCTGGGTGCTTTTAAAAATTAAGTTGATAGTGGAAAGAAAGTCTCTTTGCTGACCTCTTGATTCTGCCGTAGTTGCCTGTGCTACCTTATCCTTGAGGCATTCTATTTACCCATCCTAAGGCTTTCCCCCTGGTTTTTTGACTTTCTACTTTGAATCCCTTATTTATCTGTAAGTCCATTAGAACAAAAAACCTTATCTGGTTCAACTTTGTAACCACTCCAGTGATGAAAGTTCAAGGTGACAGAAATGATTTAAACTTTCACTCAGAAGAGAATGGTTAAATAAATTATCCATACTGTGGAAGTTGTGAAGAAATTAAAAATAATGAAATAATGCACATGCAGTGACAGCAAATGATATTGAAGTCGTATTTTTGAGTGCACAAAGTGGCAGAACAATATTTAGAGAGTACTCTTCCACACACAAACACATAGTACATATATATATGCATGCAATGAATTTATTAAGTAGTTCTGATTTTCTGGTATAATCATGGAATAATTTTATTTTTTCCAGTAATTGCTGTCAGCTGTGGTCTGTCAAATCTTCCTTTTCTCACTGAATAATGAATTTGTTCAATTATGTTTCAGTTTGTTTTCTCAACTATTCAATGACTTTCATTCATTAATAAGAGAGTTTTGTTTTGGGTTCTTGAAACTCAGTCTGGTTTATTTTTTAAACTTTTTGTGTTGAAATAATTTTAGTTCTAAAGAAGTGTTTGAAAGATAGTACAAAGCATTTCTGTAAACCCTTCATCCTGCTTTGCCTAATAATTGTTGTACATTTATAAAAAAACAAATGAACATTTGTGCAGTACTATTAACTAAATTACAGAATTATTCCAATTTCTCTAGGTTTTTCACTACTATCCTTTTCTTGTCCCACGATTCAATCCAGGACACAATGTTGCATTTGGTTAATATGTCTCTATTCTAAGACAGTTTCTCAGTCTTTCCTTGTTTTTCATAACCTTGACACTTCTAAAGAGTGAGGTATTTTGTAAAATGGTCCTCAATTTAGATTTGTCTTATGTTTTCTTGTAATTACAGTGGCTGTTATTAATTTGGGGAAAGTGTCCTTTTTTATCACAATGTCAGGGTTACATGACATCAGCATGACTGATCACTGGTGAGGTTAACTTTGATCGTTTGATTAAGATGACTGCTGGATTTCTCCACTTGTAAAATTACTGTTTTTCTCTTTTCATATTCTGTTTGTTTAGAAGCAAGTTACTAAGTCTAGCCCATATTAGAGAGGAAGGGAATTAAACTCTACCTCCTGGAGGGAGGAACATCAAAGAATTTGTGGATATGTCTGAAAACAACCACAGTAATTGATAAATATATGGGGTCAGATAACTTGAGACTGTGCAAACATTCTGTGGATTTGTAAAAATTATTACTGTGATATTCTGAGGGTAAATTTTCATATCCCTCATTTCCTTCTACATTTAATATTTGAAGTTATTATGTAAGAAAGATACCCCCCCCATTTATTTAGTCATACAATTTTTTGTTCTTATCATTGTGACACATGGATTTTTAAGTCTTCAGGGTTATGACACAATACAATCATTTGGGGGGTTTTTTGCCCAAATTTTCTAGCCTTGGCAATTGGGAGCTATTTCAGGTTAGCATACCTTTATCCTTTTTCTGCTTCCTTGCTTTCTGGTACTATGAAATCTTCCAGATTCATCTGGTTTTATCCTTTTCCCAGCCCAATAATCAGCCATTTCTCTGAGGAGTCTTGGTTAATTTTATTGGATAATCATATTTAGTAATTAAGATCTGAGTGCAGGGTATTCTGGTTGCTACTTGGGTGTCATTGCTTCTCAAATTTCTCAGCTGATAGAGCAAGGAGATGCATATCAAACTGTATATATACAATCTCTACATTTATTTATCATGTATATCTATATCTATTTGTATCTCTATAGATACAAATGATATAAAGACACACACAAGTTCATACTAATATATGTGACTGCAATCCAGTACCACACATATCCATTTAGCTTTCTCTCCTCTTATTTTTTATTTTTATTTTCTATCTTTGACAGTGAGAAACCTGGTTCTCCTTTATGCATAATTTATTTACTTATTTAATTAACTCTAGTATGTAGTTAAATTAGTTTCAGAATTTGTATCATGTACCCCTGTGAGAAACAAATTTCCCCACCAGAACATAGCATTTCTGTATAGTTCTTTTTGTCAGCCATAGAAGTTTTGTTGGAGTCCTGGTTACACACTGGATATTGAGAGAAACAACAATCTGATAAAATAGACAGGATATAAGTAATTCAGCTAGTAACATTGACAAGGACATGGTACAGCATGGAGACACAAAGCAGAAAAAATTTGGAAACAAAGAGCAAATTAAAACAATGATTAGTGTAACTAGCTGTAATTCAGTTGTTATAAGTGACCAAAGGAACCATAACTGATTTAATGAGCCATCCACAGTACCAGCCCTGTGTACTTAGACATGCATGGCTTAATCTTTGAGACAAGCATATGCTACTGGCAGGATCAACCAGGTAGACAGAAAAAGATAAATGTTTCAATTCTGTTTACAATGGTAATAATTTGCCAAATTACTGTAAGTCATAATTAGTGTAAGGGGAAGGTTTTCCTTACCCTTGGAAAGACACAGAATTAAGTCAGTAATTTTTCAGACAGAAACCACAAATATTATAAGCATATTCACCAGTTCACACAGTCCTATGTAACTAATCCCTTCTGTTGACAGGTTATAAAGCTATTAGATTTCCCATTCTTCAGTTTTTTACTCAGTTCAGGATTATGGTCTGAATATCAGAGACTTGTATTTATCCCAAAAGTCCTTTTTATAAATCTTGCAGAGGAAGCATTTTTGCAGTGGCATCATAGTGAAACCATAACTCTATAATGACAAAAGACTCAAGAAGGCACATTTAAATCTGATTATAATGCAATTGACAAAATAACTTGGTTACTGCTGGGACACACAACACTTTCAGATAATAGCTAGAAGTATGATTGATAATTTTACCAGGATGTATCAGAGTTTTAGGAACTCCATATAATCACTAGAATACCTGTAGCATTTACCATACATTATAACATAAGACTTATTACTCTTTTGACAACACTTCACATGTAATCTAACATACCAAGTGAAATTAACTAATTTAGTATCTCTCTCTGGGGTGTTTCAGGGGGCCCTTTGAAGCATCCCAAAGTTAGCTAAAGGTCAAAGGAACTTCCTTATAATTTGACTTGGGAACTTTTGTCAAAAAATACCAAAAAGCTTTTAAACACAACAGGATCATAGGTCACTGTGAAACAATACTTATTAATTTAACTAAAGTCACAAAATGATTAAAAGAAAATGAATATGGATCACCTGAGGGCACAGAAGCTCATATAATCTGTTATCAAAAAGGAGCACTTCTAACAGAGATCAAATTCTAGTCTTGTGTTAACTTACTTATCAAAATCCATTTATTTAGTTAACTTCAATCTAAATTTCATTAATCCTGACCATGCATAAAACTTTCTCAGTAAAATGTAGTTCTATTCCTTATACCTTCCTAACCAAAAACACATACTGAAATATTATTTTCAGTAGCTCTAATTATATATTTAATTTAGAATCCCTGACTCTTGAAAACCTTAATTTCCTGTGAAAACCAAGAGGCAAGTAATAG
>SJYT01014876.1:0-76123 GCA_006410635.1 Cephalophus harveyi | reverse complement strand
GAAGGAATGATGCTAAAGCTGAAACTCCAATACTTTAGCCACCTCATGCGAAGAGTTGACTCATTGGAAAAGACTCTGATGCTGGGAGGGATTGGCGGCAGGAGAAGAAGGGGACGACCGAGGATGAGATGGCTGGATGGCGTCATTGACTCGATGGACGTGAGTCTGGGTGAAATCAGGGAGTTGGTGACGGACAGGGAGGCCTGGTGTGCTGCGATTCATGGGGTCGCAAAGAGTTGGACACGACTGAGCAACTGAACTGAACTGAACTCTGCATAGAAGTTAAATAAGCAGGGTGACAATAAACAGCCTTGACGTACTCCTTTTCCTATTTGGAACCAGTCTGTTGTTCCATGTCCAGTTCTAACTGTTGCTTCCTAACCTACATATAGGTTTCTCAAGCGGCAGGTCAGGTGGTCTGATATTCCCATCTCTTTCAGAATTTTCCACAGTTTAATTGGGATCCACACAGTCAAAGGCTTTGGCATAGTCAATAAAGCGGAAATAGATGTTTTTCTAAACTCTCTTGCTTTTTCCATGATCCAGCAGATGTTGACAACTTGATCTCTGGTTCCTCTGCCTTTTCTAAAACTAGCTTGAACATTTGGAAGTTCATGGTTCACATATTGCTGAAGCCTGGCTTGGATAATTTTGAGCATTTCTTTGCTAGCATGTGAGATGAGCTCAACTGTGTGGCAGTTTGAACATTCTTTGGCATTGCCTTTCTTTGGGATTGGAATGAAAACTGACCTTTTCCAGTCCTGTGGCCACTGCTGAGTTTTCCAAATTTGCTGGCAGATTGAGTGCAGCACTTTAACAGCATCATCTTTCAGGATTTGAAGTAGCTCAACTGGAGTTCCATCACCTCCACTTTAGCAGTGTACAGATAGGACAAATAAAATTTACATTCATATTTACTTGTGTTTACATAAAGAAAGCCTGGAAATTTATAATAGAAACTAATTAAAGAGGAAGAGTGTGGTGAAGGCAAACAGATTAGGTGCTCCCTGAGGTGGGAACAAGAGTTCTCCAAATTCTTTGATATAGTTTTTGCCTTTAGAAACGTATGAGTGTATTTTTTAAAATTCACACAAAACTGATAAGTGCCTCAGAAATCTATTATAATGACTTAAATTTAAGTGTAACATATTAGAGTCATACAAGTTCAGAAAATATTGATTCCCAAAATATATTTTATTTAGTTGTCTAAATTCAACTAATATGTTTGGTTAACAACTTAGCAAAGATAGAGTAATGCAACATATAATGATGCACTCTAATAAACACTAGTCTTTAAATTGTGCAACGTGCTTTCGCATGTATTATCTCTTGTATTTATTTGCCTTTTAAAAGAAAGAATAATAAATAAATTTTCTTTCTTTCCTCTCTCCCTCTTGGAAAAGTGAAGGGACTTCCTTCCCAATGTGAAGTGGCAGAAAAAATAGGATATAAGAGAATAAAACTCTTTCTAGTTCCTAATTCAGTGCTCTCCTCCATATTTTGCAATATATGTGAAAGTATAGACCTTAGGTAACATCATAGTAGTCATAAGTTCTTCAGTAAATTGTTCTCTTGAGGGAGAAAATCACAATATACTTACCTGCAGTCTAGAAACAGTAATATCCTTGAGTGCTATGAGTAGATAACAGTGAATGAGTAATAGTTTTTAGATAGGATGGGCCAGATTTGAACTAAAATCATGACCACATGTAGATCAATAACACGTTTATCAACCCTAAGAACAATCAGAAACTTAATTATAAGGTCTGAGCATTTCTTCTGCTGATTTTCTTCAATTGTGAATGACTTCAAGATATTAAAAATAAACCATGACTGGTGTTTTTCCATTGCTAGTTTTCCTAGGGAGTAGATGAATGAAGATCTCCATTTTAAGGATAGGAAATCATAATATCATATAATACAGATGGTTATATTCAAGTCTTGCTTCCTTTCTTTAATATATTAAATGATCACTAGTATGTATTTTCAAGTTATGTGTTAAAATCACTAGATGCATTTCTTTAAAAAATTTTATTGAAGTATACTTGATATATAGTAATATATAAGTTATAGGTATGTATGCAATATAGTGATTCACATTTTTATTTCTTTATATCATTAATATTTACTAAGAAATTTTTAAGTATACAAAAAGAAAGAATTATAGAATAAATCCTTAATTGTCAAAGTGAATCACAATATTTAAAATTATATTCCACTTATAGTTATTATAAAATATTAGGTATACTCCCAGTATTATACAATATATCCTTGTAATTTAGTTATTTTATGCATAATATTTTGTATCTTTTAATGTCCTATCCCTATTTGCCCCTCCCTTCTTCCTTCTCCCCTTTGATAACCACTAGCTTGTTCTCTATAAGTCTGCTTCTTTTATGTTTTGTTCACTAGTTTGTTGTATTTTTTAGATTCCAAATATACGTAATATCATACAGTATTTGTCTTTTTCTGACTGACATTTCACTTTTCATAATACACTCTAAGTCCGTGTTGCTGCAAATGGCAAAATTCCATTTTTATGACTGAATAGTGATCTGTTTGTGTGTGTGTGTGTGTGTGTGGCACATTGGTGAGCACTTAGGTTGCTTCCATATCTTGGAAATTATAAATAATGATTCTGTGAACATCAGAGTGTATGTGTATTTTTAAATTAGTATTTGGGTCTTTTGTTTGTTTGTTTTTTGATATATACTCAGAAGTGGAATTGCTGGGTCATATGGTATTTCTGGGCTTCCAAGTTAGTGCTAGTGGTAAAGAATCCACCTGCCAATGCAGGAAATGTAAGAGACTCAGGTTTGATCCCTGGGTCAGGAAGATCCCCTGGAGGAGGGCATGGCAACCCACTCCAGTATTCTTGCCTGGAGAATCCCATGGACAGAGGAGTCTGATGGGATACAGTCTATAGAGTTGCAAAGAGTCAGACAGGACTGAATCTACTTAGCATGCATGCACATGGTAGTTCTATTTTTAGTATTTTTTACAAGCTCCATAATGTTTTCCAAGATGGCTGCACTTATTACTATTCACACCAACAATGTATGAAAGTACACTTTTTTCTACCTCATCTCCAATGTTTGTTATTTGTGGTCTTTTGGATAATAGCTATTTAGACAGATGTGATATGGTAACTCATCTCAGTGTGGGTTTGATTTGCATTTCCCTGAAGATTGCAATGTTGAGCATCTTTTCATGTGCCTGTTGGCCATCTGCATTTCCTCTTTGGAAAAATATCTGTTCAATCCTGCTTGTTTTTAAATAAGGTTATTTGCTATCTTGATGTTGAAGTGTATGAACTATTTATGTAAGTTGGATATTAATTATTTGTTGTTCATATCATTTGCAAATATTTTCTCCCATTCCATAGGTTATCTTTTCTCTTTGTCAGTGGTTTCATTTGCTGTGCAAAACTGTTCAAGTTTAATTATTTTCCATTTAATTTGTAGCTATCTATATCTTTTATGTAGGTTTTGATATTTTAATGCATTAAATGTCTCTCCTTTTACCACCCATTAGCTACATTGTCAGCCAGTCTATTCCTTGGTCTAACTAACCACTAGAGCAATAAAAAGTTATTGAAGGTCATCTTTCATATATTATTTAAATTAATACCAAAGAAAACTTATGCCACTATGAAGCTTCCAATCTTTTAGAAGAAAAGTAAACCAGACATATGAATAAGCATGCACATGTAATTTCAAAATTGACAAGTGATATGAAAGAAACCAATCTTTTTGGACAAAATAGATATCTGAGTTGGAATTATAGATGAATTCTGATAGGTAGTTAAGCATAAACCAGATCATAAGGGACAAGAAACAAAGATCCAAGCAGAGCTTCACCTTTCACTGGAGACCTAATGTGAAGTTCAGTTCAGTTCAGTCGCTCAGTCGTGTCCGACTCTGGGACCCCATGAACCGCAGCACGCGAGGCCTCCCTGTCCATCACCAACTCCCGGAGTTCACCCAAACTCATGTCCATTGAGTCGATGATGCCATCCAACCATCTCATCCTGTCATCCCCTTCTCCTCCTGCCCTCAATCTTTCTCAGCATCAGGGTCTTTTCAAATGAGTCAGATCTTCGCATGAGGTGGCCAAAGTATTGGAGTTTCAGCTTCAGCATCAGTCCTTCCAATGAACACCCAGGACTGATCTCCTTTAGGAAGGACTGGTTGGATCTCCTTGCAGTCCAAGGGACTCTCAAGAGTCTTCTCCAACACCACAGTTCAAAACTATCAATTCTTCAGCGCTCAGCTTTCTTTATGGTCTAACTCTCACATCCATACATGACTACTGGAAAAACCATAGCCTTGAGTAGATGGACCTTTGTTGGCAAAGTAATGTCTCTGCTTTTTAATATGTTGTCTAGGCTGGTCATAACTTTTCTTCCAAGGAATAAGTGTCTTTTAATTTCATGGCTGCAATCACCATCTGCAGTGATTTTGGAGCCCAGAAAAATAAAGTCAGCCACTGTTTCCACATCTGTTTGCCATGAAGTGATGGGACCAGATGCCATGATCTTAGTTTTATGAATATTAAGCTTTAAGCCAACTTTTTCACTCTTCTCTTTCTTTCACTTTCATCAAGAGGCTCTTTAGTTCTTCTTCACTTTCTCCCAGAAGGGTGGTGTCATCTGCATATCTGAACTTATTGATATTTCTCCTGGCAGTCTTGATTCCAGCTTGTGCTTCTTCCAGCCCAGCGTTTCTCATGGTGTATTCTGCAAATAAGTTAAATAAGCAGGGTGAGAATATACAGCCTTGATGTACTCCTTTTCCTACTTGGAACCAGTCTTTTGTTCCATGTCCATTTCTAAAGTTCTGCATAAATAAGGAAACAAATACAAGCATTTCCTATGATTGAAATTGAGTGAGTGAAAGAAATGTTTCTTTTCCTAAATGATCTAGGACTTCCACATATAGCCTGAAATTGTCCCAGGACCTTATAGATTTGGATTATATTCTAGTACAACAGGAAACTACTAGATAGTTCCTAGTAGGGTTGTGACATGATTGAATTTGTATTTCTAAAATATCCACTCTGATGCTCTATGCTGATTACTGCAGAGGACTGCTGGAAATTGGCTATTGCAACATAAGACCAAATGAGAGTCAAGCACTCGACTAGGGTGGTCTGTGTGTGCTAAGTTGCTTCAGTCGTGTCCAACTTTTTGTAGTCCTGTGGACAGTCACCTGTGAGGCTTCTCTGTCCATGGGACTCTGGAGTGGGTTGCCATGCCCTCCTCCACGGTATCTTCCCATCCCAAGGATCAAACTTTAGTCTCTTATTTCTCCTGCACTAGCAGGCAGGTTCTTTGCCACTAGCCCACCTGTGAAACCCAGGGTGATGTATTAGATGATTAGTTTGCTGCAGTAATGCTGTGTAGCAATAACCTCAGAAAATACAAGCATTTATTTTTATCACTCATGATTCTGCAGGTAGACTGAGGACTCATGGGCTCACCTCAGTCATCTGGTGCAAATCTGTTCCATGTGACCAGTAGCTTCCCCGGATATGTTCTTTTCAAAGCAGATGGGCAGAAGTGCAGATGTCCAAGCCAAATTAAATAAGTACATTAAAGCTCCTGTCAAACAGGGCATATATTTTATCTGCCTCCATTATTAGCTAAAGTGAATCATATGACAAAGCAAAACATTATGTGGGGAATTAAAGTCTGACTACTATAGTGGGAGGTGCTACAGAGTTACATTGCAAAGAATGTATAGGAGACTAGGGTAAAAGGAAGTCAAATCACAGAAGAGGACCAATATTTCAGTTTGGAATATGTCAGCAAAACAGACAAGTAATAGAGGTGGGTAACTGCATATTCACGTTACCAGTGAAAAATGTAGTTAGGGCTACAGTTGGCATATCAGTGGTATCTCTCTCTCTTTCATTTGCTGTTCTTTTACAAGAATAAGAAGTAAATTGTAAAAGCAGCAAAAGGGAAAAACATGGGCTCCACCTCTGTAACCTGAGGTATGAAAAAGTGGGAAAATAAATGCCTATAATAAAGAGAGACTCCAGGGGAGGAAGAATGGTCAGGACCAGCAGTCAAGCCAAAGAAGAGGAGTCAGGGGAAGAATTTAGCAGGACTGAGGTTTGGGTCTGATGGAATATATGGAGCACTATGGAAATGAGATGTTGATAAACAAATGACCAAAAAATTTAAGAATCCAGGTTTGATCAACTTAAAAAAAATTGTAAGACATCATTTTATGTTCCCAACTTTTAAAATACAGATCACAAAAATATGTATTTCAAGATACTTGAAAAAGAATTGTCAACCTTTTTAATTTTAATACTTTATTTTATTCTTGCATACATCCCCTCCATTAGGTTATTATAATAAGTCAAATGATATGGAAATTTATGAAAAATATTAAAAATATGTTTAATTATACTCTTTATGATAATTAATGACAATAGTTTGTGAATTATTTTATATATTTCTGTATGCATGTATGTATGTGTACTTATTCATATGACTTTTTATATTGTTCCTGTTTTTCTCATATCAACTTGCCTTATTCACTTAACAATATATCTTGAAACATCCTTCCAAGTCAATAGTGTAGACATATCTTCTATGTATGACAGCTGTAATGCACATGTGATAATATGAGGCTTTATTATTTGTACAATATTAGTTCATCCTTTTTCTTAATGATGAACATGTTTCAAGAGTTAGTATTTTTGTTATTGTTTTTATTTTCTACTTTATGACCACTATAAACAATGCTTTCATAAATGCTTTGTGCATAGGGCCTTATATACTGAAGCTTTTATGTCTACATGATAGATTTCCAAAACTGCCAAGATTACAGCTCCAAGGAAAGTGGAGATGTTTCTTTTAAAATGTAGTACATGTTGCTAGGTTACTTAATCTGAAAGTTTGTGGCAGTTCACATTTCCACCAAAAATACACATATATCCATTTATCAATATCATTTTCAGCACTGGTTGTGATTGCTTTTGTTGTTGATCTAATCTCTCTCTTTTTTTGGTGATTGCATTATTCATTTATTCTAAAAATATTTTCTATGCTTGTAGTGTACTAGGCATTAAGAAATACATTGGCAGGCAAGATAGGAATAATGCCTTCCTTCCTGGAGTCTAGTAAGCCAGGAAGTTAGCTCATAATTAACACATTATTAACACATTTATTTATTGTCACAAATGCTATAAGAGGGAGAATACATGGTGCTAGGGAATATTGTCTGCTAGGGTTTCTCAGAGAAAGTAATATTTAAGCCAAAATATAGTCAGTAGGAACTAGTCAGCAGAAGGAGAGATGGGGTGGGAAGAACACTTCCAATCAGAGAAAGTAGATCAAATGTAAGAGCCCAGAAGAACTAGAGAACCTGATTAGCACATAACATAGAAGTAAAGGAGAGCCTGAACAACAGTTTGCCTTTAAGCCAACTTAAGGAGAAATATGCAATAACAGTAAGAAAACATTGAAAATACTTATGCAGGAAAGTGACACAACAAGATTTATATGTTAGAAGGATGTTTTGGTTTGTATTAGGCAAAACTGATTGGCTAAGAATGGAAGCTGTTGAAGCAATTCAAGTGAGGGACCCATGAAGGTGGTGGTAGAAGAGGAATCAGTAAAACGGAGAAGCCTCTGTGTTTAACTGGATGAGCCTATTAAGTAGATAGAGAAAGTGAAAGTCACTCAGTCGTGTCCGACTCTTTGCGACCCCACAGACCCTACAGTCCATGGAATTCTCCAGGCCAGAATAGTGAAGTGGGTAGCCTTTCCCTTCATCCAGGGGATTGTCCCAAACCCAGGGATCGAACCCAGGTCTCCCTCATTGCAGGAGGATTCTTTACCAGCTGAGCCACAAGGGGAGCCCATTAAGTAGAGAGGACGGATTCAAAGTTCACAGGTTTCTTAATGTAAATACCTGAGTGGCTGGTGATTCTGTTAACTATGAAGGAATATACTTTGGCTTATACCCAAGAACCAAGGTTTTTTTCTTTCTTTTTGCAATGGGTTTAATTTTAAACATGTTGAGTTTGAGTGCTTCCACCTGCCCTAGTTGAGCTGTCTAATTGGCATCTGGGTAGATATGTCTGGAACTCAGGGTTGAGGCTTGGATTGGAGATGAAAGATTTTCTTCTTTTGGCTCCTTTGTTGATGGTAAACAAAGTGCATCAAACAGTTACGAACATTTTATATTTCTTGGTGCTCATTTCTATGATTCTTATAAAAGCAATTTCTTATTTACATTGCTACTAGTAATATGTATCTATACCATTTTCACCTTATGATTCTTCTCATTGAATAATGCCATTAATATAATTTTTATTTGAATAAACAGCTGAAGATAGATCTGTCTTAATTTCTACTGCTTTGATTTGTATAGTAAACAAAGCATGTTTAATTAATTTCATTTCCTCCTGGATGAGTTGTTAGTTGCTCTCCTTCACCTGGTCACCACATGTGCTATGCATGTGAGCTCATTCATTAATCATTTGTTATATACCTATCACCATGTATTAGGCAGTTACATAACAATTTGAAGATCAGAATAAACATGTATGAGATACTCTCTTTGCCTTCTGGTCAGGAGAAAGAGAAACAGTAACTAGAAGATTAAAATAGCATGTACTTGATGCCATGAGTGAACGGCTGGCATGGAATATCTTGAGGGGTATCTGACTCAGACTAGCAGTGAGTGAAACAGAGAAGGAAATGACACCTGAGCTTAAAAGTAGGGGTAACTGGACCGGGAAAAAGTGGGTTGTGTTGAAGATTTGGGAGTGTGTTGAGAGTGCACTGGGTCAGGTAGCAATAACTGCTTGCAAGAAGGTAGAGATAGGAACATTGTTCAGGTACAAAAATTAGTTCAATAACATTAAGGCATTGGGTGGAAAAGCAGAGAAACTCAAAAATAATACTAGAAAAATGAGGAGAGGTCAGATTACAAGGTTAGCTGTGTGGTAAATCTGTTTTCTTGATATGCCCTCTTTGGAAGCAATTCTATTTATGCAAAGAAATCATTCGTTATTGTTGTTTGATTGCTCAGTGGTGTCTGACTCCTTTGCGACCCCATGGACCATAGCCTGCTTCACCAGGCAGGATTACTGGAGTGGGTTGCCATTTCCTTTTCCAGGGGATCTTCCTGAACCAGGGATCAAATCCGCTTCTCCTACTTGGCAGGTGTATCCTTTACCACTGAGCCACCTGGAAAGCCCATAGAAACCATATTTATGCCTTATTTTCATAGAATGGAATTTGGTACAGGGTAGCACACACTACATTTTCTGCTCCTTTTGACTCATGTAGATGGAGAAATCATTGAAATAAAAAAAGATTGTATTAATCATGGTATAAATTTAAAAAATTAAAGCTGGGTTATATTCCATTCTATTATGTCTCAAATTTCTTTCAAATCTTGGGCCATCTCCCTAATGTCAGTGTTCAGTGATTTTTTTTAATATTTCAAAGTTGATGGTTACATAATTGTTAACTTCATAGATTTTGATAAGTTGATACAAATTTAGAAATATGGGGTTAATTACATAGAATATTAAGACCCTATTCATAAAGTCAGAACTTACAAAATGAAAAATATAGAATATGAAATAAAGAATAAATGATAGTTTCTGAATCTCATACTTTCAGATATTCCTTTATTTTCTTCTGAGAAGCAATAGACACATATTTTTAGATTGTTATTATTCACCAGGTAGTTTGTGTGTGAGACGCCAAACAGACTGCCAGTGAATGAAAACAAAATGCAAAACCAAAAAAATCCAGTTCTACTCTCTCGTCAGCACAGGAGGATTAGTTTTTATTTCCTATTTAATTAGCATATTTGCTTAGGTAGTGTTTCACTTTATTCAAATTCATTAATAATAGCAAAGTAATCAATTTTAACCAGAACATGCAATTTATAAAGTTAAAAGAGAAATAAAATATGGAACATTTAAATAGAAAACTGGTTTTAGGATCTTTGATGACACTGTATCATCTTTTAAATTTGTAATATAAGGCCAGTTACTTAATTTTTAAATTAATTAATTTATTTTAATTGGAAGCTAATTAAAGTATTGTGGTGGTTTTTGCCATATATTGACATTAATCAGCCATGGGTGTACATGTGTCCCAACTTCCTGAACACCCCTCCCCCCTCCCTCCCCACCAGATCCCTCTGGGTTGTTCTAGAACACCAGCTTTGAGTGCCTTGTTTCATGCATTGAACTTGCACTGGTCATCTATTTTACATATGGTAATATACATGTTTCAATGCTATTCTCTCATATCGTCCCACCCTTGCCTTCTCCCACATAGTCCAAAAGTCTGTTCTTTACATCTGTGTCTCATTTGCTGTCTTGCGTATAGAGTTGTCATTACTGTCTTTCTAAATTCCGTATATGTGCATTAATATACTGTATTGGTGTTTCTCTTTCTGGCTTACTTCACTCTGTATAATAGGTTCTAGTTTCATCTACCTCATTAGAACTGACTCNCCAAAAGTCTGTTCTTTACATCTGTGTCTCATTTGCTGTCTTGCATATAGAGTTGTCATTACTGTCTTTCTAAATTCCGTATATGTGCATTAATATACTGTATTGGTGTTTCTCTTTCTGGCTTACTTCACTCTGTATAATAGGTTCTAGTTTCATCTACCTCATTAGAACTGACTCAAATGCATTCTGATTTATAGCTGAGTAATATTCCATTGTGTATATGTACCACAACTTCCTTATCCATTTGTCTAAGGCCAGTTACTTTAAATAGAAAAGTATGTCTCTGCATAATGAAAACCATGTTTCTTTGTGTGAATATGTTTGGCAACATTTGTTGTCTCTGTCATCATATGTGTCCAAATAGAAAGGAATTTGCAGGAAATTTCTCTTATTTGTTGTACAGTCTTCATGTTTGGTCTTACATAATTGTTATAAATAAAAACAAAAATAAGCAACTGGGACCTAATTAATCTCAAAAGCTTTTGCACAGCAAAGGAAACCATAGACAAAAGCAAAAAGACAACCCACAGAATGGAGGAAAATATTTGCAAGCAATGTGACCAGCAAGGGAATAGTCTCCAAAATTTACAAACAGATCATGCAATTCAGTATTTAAAAAATAAAAATAAAAAAAATAGGCAGAAGGCCTAAATAGACATTTCTCAAAATAAGACACACAGATGGCCAAGAGGCACATGAAAAGATGCTCAACGTTAATAATTATTAGAGAAATGTAAATAAAAACTTCAGTGAGATATCACCTCACAACCGTCAGAATGGCCACCACCAAAAAATACACACAGTAAATGTTAGTGTCGGTGTGGAGAAAAGGGAACTCTCCTACACTGTTGGTGAGAATGTAAATTGGTACAGTAACTATGAAGAACAGTATGGAGGTTCCTTAAGAAACTAAAACTAGAGATCCCGTTAGATCCAGTAATCCCACTCCTGGGCATATATCCAGAGAAAAACATGACTCAAAAGGATACATGCACCCCAGTGTTCGTTGCAGCACTACTTACAATAGCCAAGATGTAGAAGTAAGCTAATTGTTTATTGACAGATGAAAGGATAGAGAAAATATGGTTCATTTACAGTGGAGTATCATTCAGCCATTAAAAGAATGAAATGATTCCATTTGCAGCAACATGGATGGACCTGGAGATTTTCATATTAAGTGAAGTAAGTCAGAGAAAGACAAATACTATGATATCATTTATATATGGAATCAATAAATGATACAAATGAACTTATAGACTCACAGATTTATAGGATAATCTTATGGTTGGTTATCAGAGGGGTAAGGGTGGGGAGAATGGATAGATTGGGAGTTTTGGATTAACATGTATATCCTGCTATATTTAAAATGGACAACTAACAAGGACCTATAGTATAGAACAGGGGACTCTGCTCAATATTCTGTAATAAACTAAATGAGAAAATAATTTGGAAAAGAGGAGATACATGTGTTTGTATAACTGAATCTCTTTGCTGTACACCTGAATATAACACAACATTATCAATCAACTATACTCCAATTTAAAATAAATTTTAAAAAGTGTATGCAGAAGTTAATTTTCACCTCAATTACCTTGACTGATATTAAAACCAATTCCAAACCGTTAGATTGAAGCATATAAATGGAAAAGAATTACTTTCACTGTAAAAATAGAGCCTAATAATTTACAAAATATGATTACCTAAGCAAATAAACCAAAGCAATGTAGCCTAAAATAAGTATCAATAAGCAATTTACAAACCATCTGTACTTTGCTTAAAAATAACCCTTCCTACCACATCACAAGTGGGAAGATAGGGAGTTAGTAACCAACGGCAGATACTACTGATAAATGCTGCAGTGGGATGCATGCAGGTGAGTTCTAACCTTACTAAATGCACTGCAAATGTTCCAGTTTAGTGAATCAGTAGAACTCGGACTAGAATGGTTGAATTGATGAATACTAGAATTCAGTTCATGAATGTTATCTAAGTGTCATTGAAAAAAGTATTCCTGAATTTCTTCTGTACGTTAAATACACTCCTAGGTGCTAAGTATTTGGAAGGAAATACGATGGATAAAATCCTTGCCATCAAGGAGACTGTATTCTATAAAGGGAATAGAACAGTAAGCAAATAAAAGAATAAATAAGCTTATTTCAAACTGTGATAAACACTTTTCAGTAAAAGAAGTAGGGGATTTTAGATAGAAATTAGAATTTTAGGTAGACTGACTTCTCTAACAAGTTAACATTTTCAGTAAGTCTTGAAGATAAGCAAGAGCCAACAATGCCTATTGTAAATCACAGTGAAAAGGTCAAACTGTGATAAACACTTTTCAGTAAAAGAAGTAGGGGATTTTAGATAGAAATTAGAATTTTAGGTAGACTGACTTCTCTAACAAGTTAGCATTTTCAGTAAGTCTTGAAGATAAGCAAGAGCCAACAATGCCTATTGTAAATCACAGTGAAAAGGTCAGGTAGACAAATGAATGCATTAGTGTGGTGCTGACGGGAACAAAACAGAGGAATAAATTTTGGAGTCATAGTATTTAGTGCTATTTAAATCGATGGAAATACAATCACCCAGGAGGAAAATATTGTTAAAGAAGAGAGCAGAGCTCAAAACTAGTCCCTAGAGTGCGCCAATATTTTGTGTAAGAATTTCTTATGCAGTAAAAAACTAAAGGGCCACAAAGAAAAGTTAGAAGAATATGAAGTCTTAAACCTGAAGAGGGGGAGCTTCATCAGCTGTGTTGCCTGTGACAGAAATTAAAAATAACAGAGTTTCCATTAGACTGGACAATAAGGAGGTATTTAGCAATCATTAAGGTAATTTCAATGGAGAAGTGAGGAAGAAAGACAAATCAGAGTAGTTTTAAGAGTAAATGGTAGATATAGATGGATTTACTAGAAAATGTTTTCCAAAAAAAAACATAGTGTTTGAAACAAAGAGAAACATGTTGGAGCGACAGCTGAAGGAGAATATAAGCTTAAAGAGTACATTTATAATGCAGAATAAAAGATAAAAGAAAGTGTTGAGCAAATGAGAAGTAATAGGATCTAAGTGGAGGGGTTAATATATAGGAGCAGGGACAACTCTTGTATGAAATAGAAGGAAAAACTATATGAAAAAGATGGAAAATGAGGTAGTATTTATCTTTTTTTCCTCAATGAATAAGGATTGGAATCATAAGCTGAAAAAGAAAGAAAAATCTTTTGGAGGTTTGTTATCTTGAAGACTGAGAAAACAAATTTACTGTTGAAACGTAGAGTAATGGCTCCATAGTGCTAAACACACACTACCCACTCTTCATTTTTTCATGTTCTTTTCTCTTGTAGGCCATTAAAAAGCACTGAGTAGACTTCCCTGTTCTATACAGCAGGGTTTTATTAGTTATCTATTTTATATATAGTAGTGTGTATATGTCTATTCCAGTCTCCCAATATATCTCTCCCCCCACATTTATCCTCTGGTAACCATGTTTGTTTTCCACATCTGTGATTTCTGTTTTGTAAATATGCTTATTGTACCCCTTTTAAAAGACTCCACATATAAGCAATATCATATGATACAAAGTAATGTCTCTGCTTTTCAATATGCTCTCTAGGTTGGTCATTTATCTTGGTATTTCTTATTTAACCTATAACTATTTGGAGTATGTTGCTTAATTTCTAAATATTTGGAACTTTTCCAGATAACTTATGATTATTGACTTTTGATTTAATTCCCTTGCTATCACATTACACATGCTATAAAGTTTATTCTTCTGAGCTGTATTAAGGCATATAGTTCAGCATATGGTCTATTTTGGTAACTGTTCCACCCACATGTGAGAAGAATACTTCACACAGATGTTGGGTATAAAGTTCTCTAAATATAAATTAAATCAAGAGAGTTGATGGTATTGTTCAAGTATTCTGTATTCTTATTGGTATTTTAAAATAGTTATTTTTTCAATTACTAAAATGGGTTGTTAAAATATCTCATTAGATTTTAGGTGCATTTTTTTCTCCTTTTAGATCTACCTGTTTGTGTAATAGGTATCTTGAAGCTCTGTGATGGATTTCTGATGAGATTAAAACTTTTGCTATTAGAAAGTACCACTCTTTATTTCTGATAATATTCCTTGTCTTAAAATAGAAATTTACCCATAAGTGAAATCCGTGGCAGTTTGTTTTCATTTGTGGGTCTATTTTGATTGATTCAGTTATCCATGGACTATGTTGTCACATTTTCCTGTTTCTTTGTATGCCTAGTAATTTTATTGTGCATTGGTATCATGGATAATATACTATGGATACTGAATGTTATATTATCTTCTTCTAAAGAGTGTTGATTTTGCTCTAGCAATTGAAGATAGACCCTGAGTATATGAAGTATTGGTTTCATTTTGATAGTTTCATATGGAAGGATAGCTTGTTTTGATTTTTCTCTTAGTCTTAAGGTTATGTTTAGTCTCTGGCTGATATCTTTTCTCTTAAGGCTTAACTGTCCTGGGGCTTTAATGGAATGCCCAAGTTGCTCATCAAGGTCTTCTAACACAACAGAATTAAAACTTCATATCTTTTGTCTTTGTTGTGGACATCAGCTGAAATATCTTTACAAATCTTCCCTGGTGCTAGATTTTGGGAGTCTGTCCTATATCTGTATAATTCAAATGTTAAGCCAGGGCTAGAGATTTCGGGGCTTTTCTCTCTGTGCCTGTCTCCTTTCTGGCACTTTTCCCCTTCAATTTCCAGCTATTCTAACAGCCCTAATTGCCATCCTCTAAGAATTCAAACCAATAACACTTTGGCTTTTTGCTTGAGTTCAACGGACCCAGCCATGCAGACAAGGAAATGCCCCAGGGTGAAGGTGGGGGGAATAAACATATAAACATAGTTCTTCACTGAATGTAATGCCCTTGTTTCTTGGTGGCATCACTTCCAATTTCAGCCTTTGGGCATTCCCTAGTGCTTTCAAAGATTTATCTTTTAAAAGTTTGATTCAGAGTTTATAGTTTTTCTTAGTGGGAAGATTAGTCTCATACAAAGTATTTCTTCCTTATTGGAGCCAAAACTAGAATGAAAATGGACTTTGAAATTGTACAATTTCATTAATTTATTTTCATTGATTAAATGTTTACTTACTACCCAATGTGTTAGGAAATGATCCAAGTATTGGAAATGGTAAATAAAACTTTTGCTTTAATTTGGCAGAAAGGACAGACTCTGTAATATTGGGAGGGACAGACTCCCCTAAATATCTATGATACGACACGAGGAGTGTAAGAGAGTAATACTTCCAAGGGCTGCTGCTGCTGCTGCTGCTAAGTCGCTTCAGTCGTGTCCAACTCTGTGTGACCCCATAAACGGCAGCCCACCAGGCTCCTCCGTCCCTGGGATTCTCCAGGCAAGAACACTGGAGTGGGTTGCCATTTCCTTCTCCAATGCATGAAAGTGAAGAGTGAAAGTGAAGTCGCTCAGTCGTGTCCAACACTCAGCGACCCCATGGACTGCAGCCCACCAGGCTCCCCCGTGAGCTATTGTAGCACAATTCAGTAAGTCTCAAACTCTACCTAGTCAAGTTTTGCTAAAGGAAGTAATAGATGGATTGGATCCTTAAAAAATATGTCAGGAGTTTACATAAAGAATGGTGTGAAAGTTGTGAAGAAAGAAATTTTAGACAAAGGCAACATACTAACCAAAAAAGTGTGAAACTGTTTTGAAAATGGCAGATGAACATGAGTTGTAAGTTTAATTGCTAAGAAGTTATGAGACAAGATTGTAAAGGATGTGTAACAGTAATTAAAAGCTACCACCACTTACTAAAAACTGATTATGCAAGTGCTTACTTAGGCTAAGCAGTTAATGTGTTTTCTCTGTTGATTACAACTACAGACCTATGGAACAGGTACTGTTAGGATTTTCAGATGGGCTTCCCAGATAGCTCAGTGGTAAAGAATCCTCCTGCCAATGCAGGAGAAACAGGTTAGATCCCTGGGTCTGGAATAGCCCCTGGAGAAGGAAATGGCAACCCATTCCTGTATTCTGGAGGGTTGTTCTGATAACTGCTTCTATTATTAACTTAATTGTAGTTGACTTATAATGGTATATTAAAGTGTACAGCAATAGCTCAGTGGTAAAGAATCCTCCTGCCAATGCAGGAGAAACAGGTTAGATCCCTGGGTCTGGAATAGCCCCTGGAGAAGGAAATGGCAACCCATTCCTGTATTCTGGAGGGTTGTTCTGATAACTGCTTCTATTATTAACTTAATTGTAGTTGACTTATAATGGTATATTAAAGTGTACAGCAAAGTGATTTTAGTTTATATATATATGTATATTCTTTTTCAGATTCTTTCCCATTATAGGTTATTAGAAGATATTGAATATAGTTCTCTGAGTTGTACAGTAGGTCCTTGTTGTTTATCTATTTTATATATGGTGCCTATTAATCCCTAATTCCAAAATTATCTCTCCCCTTGTCTTTCCCCTTTGGTAACCATAAGTTTGTTTTCTATGTCTGTGAGTCTTTTTCTGTTTTATAAATAAATTCATTTGTATCACATTTTTAGCTATCACATGATGCTTACCTTTCTCTGTCTGACTTCACTTAGTAAGATAATCTCTAGATTCATCCATGTTGCTATAAATGCCATTATGTCATTTTATTTTTTTTATGGCTGAGAGTTTTTGCTAATTTTAAATACCAACTTGAAAAGAGAGAGGTCACTTTAGATCCACCTTTGAAATAAATTGGGTGAGTAGCTCAATTAAATGTATTTTTCTGTCATAAAGGGAAATGTTACTCTTTCTATATTCATTTCCCAGGGCTACTGTAACATATTATCACAGACTTGGTGGATTAGAAAAACTGAAATTTATTTTCTCACAGTTCCAGAAGCCAGAAGTCTAAAATCAAGGTATCACCAGAGTTGGATCTTTCTGGAGTCTAAAGTAAGTCTCTCTCCTTGCTTCTGGTAGTTCCTGGCAGTCCTTGGAATTCCTTGGCCTATAGATGAATAACACATCTAAACCTTCTAAGAATCGATGCTTTTGAACTGTGGTGTTGGAGAAGAGTCTTGAGAGTCCCTTGGACTGCAAGGAGATCCAACCAGTCCATTCTGAAGGAAATCAGCCCTGAATATTCATTGGAAGAACTGATGCTGAAACTCCAATACTTTGGCCACCCGATGCGAAGAACTGACTCATTGAAAAAGACCCTGATGCTGGAAAAGAGTGAAGGTGGGAGGAGAAGGGGAAGGCAGAGGATAAGATGGTAGACATGAATTTGAGTAAGCTCCGGGAGTTGGTGAACGACAGGGAAGCCTGGTGTGCTGCGTCCATGGGGTCGCAGAGAGTCAGACAGGACAGAGCAACTGAACTGAACTGAAACCTTCTAAACCTTGTCTCAACCTTCATATCATTGTCACTCTATAATCAGCTTTCCTTTTCTTTCTTTAATAAAGAGAGCAGTCATTGGATTGAGGGTCAACCCTAAATCGAGGATGGTCTTTTCTCAAGATCTTTAACTTAATTGCATTTGCCAAAACACTATTTCCATACAAAGTCACATTTACAGGTACCCAGAATAGAGCTACACATCTTTTTGGGAACTACTGTTCAACCCACTACACCACCATGCTAGACTCAGGAATTCTTATAAAATTATTAATATTCTAATGGCATCATAATAATTGACTAGGCACTAAAGATACATGAATTAGATATAAATTGTCACAAGTGCAACTGAATTGTAGAGAAAATAAATTTTATGTGTGAAATGATTGGGTGTTCAATAGAGCATTTAATAGAATTCTAAATTGTCTAGACCAAGGAATTATATACAATGTGATAGGTGATGTGTTCCACTCAGGAGTCAAAACAGAAACATTCAAATGAAATTTAGAAATAACATTTCAACCTAATTCTTAATCTTATCATTGGAGCTGATATAAGAGAAACAAAACTCGATATTACATACTGTATTTTGAATTTGTTTAATTTAGTTGACATACTTGTTTAATGAACAGAATGTGGGCTGTACATTTCAGCAGAATTGGGTTTTAATGTCATATCACCAATGTTAGTTGTGTGGCTCTGGGGAAGTTAATTAACTATTGGTGTTCCAGTTTCCTCATCTGCAAAACAACTGTGTTGAAGCCAACTTCCCAGGTATTTAACTTGCTGTATGAACAAAACCGAGGAATTGTTATTAGAGACCCTAATACAGCAGTGCTCAGTAATGTGGAATTCTTTCCTGTACGGTTGTTCAAGTGATGCCCAGTCTAATCAGGCACTAAATTACTGAAAACAAAAGGCATTTTTAATTGATATTTTTCATATCTATCTCTCTTCATGCAACTTGAAACAGTTGATGCATGACTTCTCATTAATCTTGCCAATATCTATTTATCTGTTTGTTAGATAAGAGATGAAGCAAAATCTCTGTCTTTCTCTCTCTCTCTTCTTCGCGCGCGCACACACACACACACATCTAATTTTTTCATGAGTTGAGTCATATCACAGATTCAGTCACTATTCTCTTATTGTAAAAAATGAAACCCAGTTCAGTTGCTGTGCTTATGACAATTGACTCCTACTGTCATTTATTTTTGTTTGTTTATAAGTGTGAAACAGGCATAATCAAATTAGTCATGCCCTGACAATCTTAAGGTCATAACAACTCTTGCCAAGTTGGTAGAAATGTTTATGTGTGTTCTTTTTAAATCCAGGCTGTTGGTGCCTTGTGACAGTTTATGTTCCCAGGAGCATGTGGAAAGTGGCTAGCTCTATCAGGGAGACTTACAAGGAAGCTTTTATGTTGGTGCTTTGTAGAAACTCAGGGTGTAATCTTTCAGGTACGAAAACTTGATTGTGTTGGTGATCCATAAATCAGATTTAAGGATCTTGAGTAATACTTGCTAACTCAAAAGAGACTGAAGTACATGACCATAAAGATTGAGTAAATGAGCTATATTCCTTTTAGATGAGAACTTTGGTAATATTTATTCAGAAATGTAACCATATTGATATATGTTTATTTATGGCTATGTATAATACGGAAACCAGAGACCCATACTTTCCTTATAATCATGTTCCTTTATAACTGTATGTATATTTAATTAAGAATATTCACATTTGTCAACTATTTTTATAACAAAAAAATAAAACTGCTAAACAGTCAAACATAAGACTAGAACAGTGCTCTTCAAATTGTGAGCCCTATCCATAGTGGGTCATGGAAACAATTTACTGTGTTGCAAAAAGCATAGTTTTATAATTTACCTCAGTTTATCAATGAAGAGAATTGAGGCAGAGAGACACTAAATGAAGTGTCTAAAGCCATATAGTTAGCCAGGGGAAGCTGAACTTCCTTGCTCAAAAATCTCATGTTCTTTTATTAGAGTTGGATGCTTCCAGAAGCTGATATGCTATTGATCTGATGATGTAACATGGATCTTAAATAGGGAAAATGGGGACCATGTGTATATGAAGGTGGCTTGGAGTGGGTGAGGGGAACTGACTCTCAAGGGAAGAAATGGGCACAGTTGTCATCATTTTTATTCTTACTATTTCTTAAGAACATTATTTTTATCTTTGGAGCATCATGACTAATTACAGGCAAATCTGAACTTTTTCAGGTATTGGCCTTGAGAAACTGACAAGTTTCTAACATATGACTCAAGTCTTTCATCCTGTGGAAAGCTAGGATGTAAGAGTTACGTATATTTTATTAATTGTCCTAAAAGTTCTCATGTTATTTCTGTTTCTAATAAAGTACTTCAAACATACAGGAAAATAAACGTACAGGGTAATATGAAAAGTTTAATGGACCCAACATCAAGATTTGCCAGCCCTTCTTCCCTTTCTCCTTCCCTCGGTCTCTCCCTTTCCTTCTCTCTTTCTTTCTTATTTACTTCCAACCTTCATTTTCTAAAAGTCTTAATTTATATGAAAGCCCGTGTTGCAGGTCAACTATTGTTTTCAGGACAAAGAAAGCTTGTTTTCAGTGTTCTTTATGATCAGTATGTGTATGAATGTGAATATGTGTGAGCTTTTGCATAGGGAGTATGGTTTGACTTATAGCTACACTCCTTTAGAGCTAAGCCTCACTTTCAAATTTTTTAAATATACATATAAATATCTATTTTTTTGCCAGTGAATAGGCATGATATAAATTGCCCATGCTCTTCTTATATAATCACACTCTTACAGGAAAAATAGAAATAAAAATATTATAGATGCTTCCAAGTTTTGAAAGAATGATAGGAGAGAAGTATTTCATTAGGATGAAATGATAGATTTTTTTCCCCAATTAAACTTATGTAGGTAAGGGGTATTGATTAATCCCCACACTCTGATAGATTTGCGTGTTTCAGCATCTTTTAGTTCAATGAATTTGCTGATTATCTTACTATAGTTACTACAGCATTCTTAAAATATCCTAGGTAACAGTTGACATAGCCATAAATAAAAAATGTATGTCTCCCCATCATGGAACTTGCATTAACAGTACATTAAGGCCAAATTTAATATATCTCAATATGTTATTTGTTCACTTGTTCTTTCAAACCAAACACTGTGTCATTTCAGGAGTTAATTGCTGTGTCATATTAAGAATTTGGGAAATAAAGGGGAAATTTTAGATAGAATGGTCAGAAAGGCCTCCATTAAGAAGTGACATTTAAACAGAAAATTAAATTATTTTAAGGAACAAATCATGGTAGATCTGAAATGAAAAGTCTAGAAAGAAGGTTCTAGAATAGTTGGTTTAAAGGTCTAACCTTACTTTGTTTAGGACAGGGCAAGATAATATCTCCCAGTCTCCAAATTCTCCACTTTCTCCTCACTCTCTGCAGATGACCTCTGCTTTTATTTAAAAAAAAAAAAAAGACATTATTAAGCAGAAGCTTTTCACCTTCCTACTTTTCCATTATAGATTTTCTTCATCACCACCATCTTTTCAGCCTTTACATTTTGTTATGGGCTAAATTATGCCCCCTCATTCCCTCTGCAGAAAACAAAACAAAACAAAACATAAATTTCAAGGTTGAAATCGTAATTCCTATTACCTCAGAGTGTGACCCTATTTGGAGACAGGGTCTTTAAACATGTAATGAAATGAAGGTAAAAACAAGGGTATACGGATGGGCTTTAATTCAATATGACTGGTGTTCTTATAAAAAGAGATTAAGACACAGACACGTACAAAGGAAAAATTGTATGGAGGCAGAAGTGAAAAGACTAACCTTTGCAAGCCAGACAGAGAGACCTCAGAAGAAATTAACTCTGTTGAGACCTAGATCTTGGACTTCTAGCCTTAAGAATTAAGGGGAAACATTTTCTCTTCTTTAAGCCACGTATCCAGTCTGTGGTATTTGTACTGGCAGCCCTAGTGATCAAACTAATGCATACGTACACTAGAGAAATTTCTTCTCCTCCCTAAACTAATCCCTACACTAATGCTATCTGTCCCATTTGTTCTTTTATCCAGGTATCGCCTTTCTCTTTTGTATTTCTAGTCTCCTCTGTTTTTTCCGTTCTAACTATACAAACATTCTAACTATGCAAACACACAGACACATATAGCATACATAAAATCTCAATATATATGTACATTCTGAGGTTATACATGCAGTCACAGTCCCTACCATCGGAGAGAAAAGAAGCAACCACCATCACCACAAAGCATATTTGGTTCCATGTTTCCCTCTATCTTATCCATTTTGCTATTTCAGTTAAATTACTGAATTAGTAGCCTGCCCATTTTCCATTGACTTCCGAGTATTTCATTTGCTATTCAAACTAATTCAGTCTGGATTATGCTTCCCCCATTTCAAAATTGGCATTACCCCTTTCAAGATGACTAGCCATCCATTTGCAAATGAGGAAATGGTGACTTCAAAACAACTTGAACAGGATCATAGGTCTAGAACTAACCACGCCAGGTTTTGAACCTAATAAAACTCCAGAGCTTTGCTTTTAAAATATCATTTAATGCTTGGTAAACTTCATACTTCGAGGAAGCTTCTGCTCAAAGCCATTTGCAGGAAGAAATATTAGTCATCATGATACCAGGTCAGGGTTACTGCAGCTTGAGAGACAGGAGGCAGCTTGAGCCCTTGCCTTTCCTCCTGAACACGTGGGAGTCCCTCAATCTGTGAATGCATGGGATATTTGATGTCATTTGTAGAATTCTACAATTTAGCTAACTTGCCATCAACATCAGCCTTAAGAAAGGAATGTGAAGGTGTTGGAATATAAAACAGAAAAGATTTAAAAATGAGAAATATTTTATAAAAATCTGGATTTTAAAGTTATGAAGAATTACTATAAAAAGAATAGTGTTTTACAAGGCTTTTATGAAGATGGTCATATTTCAAAGTAAATAAATGAGAAGATATTGTGAGAAATTCTAAACTTCCTGTAAGAAAAGAACTAATTTTAATAATAATAAATGTTTATTGAATGATTATACCAGGTGTTATTCTAGAGCATTGCCCTAAAACTCTCAAAACAAACCTGTGAAATAGATGTCATGTCTAGATGACTTGCTTCTGTATGCGTTATAGTTAACAAGTTTGTATAAGTTAAACATTAAGAAATCATTTTACTCTTCTCAAAAACAAATAAATAGACGGATTGATGAGTGGATGGATGGATGGATGGATTAATGGATGAATGGCTGGATGAATGGACAAACAACTATAACATCAAGGTGTCTTAGTAAATCTTAAAATCAGCCTAACATAAAACTTTAACCCTGAAACACTTTCAAGACAGAAATATTTCATTTAGCAAAAAGAGAAGCAGTGAAAAATATGCATATAGGACATCACCCTTTCCATTATCATTCAAACTGGGTATACATAGACAAGAAGTTCAATGTGAGAAAGCTGATTAAGTCATAGTAAAAACTGGTCTGCTGTTGTTTAGTCGCTCTGTCGTGTACAACTCTTTGTGACTCCATGAACTGCAGCCCGCCAGGCTTGCCTGTCCTTCACCATCTCCTGGAGCTTGCTCAGACTCATATTCGTTGAGTCAGTGATGTCATCCAACCATCTCATCCTCTATCATACATTTCTCCTCCTGCCTTCAAGCTTTCCCAGCATGAGGGTCTTTTCTAATGAGTCAGTTCTTCACATCAGGTGGCCAAAGTATTGGAGTCTTAGCTTCAGCATCAGTCTTTGCAATGAATATTCAGGACTGATTTCCTTTAGGATGGACGGGTTGGATCTCCTTGCAATCCAAGGGACTCTCAAGACTCTTCTTCAACACCATAGTTCAAAAGCATCAGTTCTTCAGCACTTGGCTTTCTTTATGGTCCAACTCACATCCATATATGACCACTGGAAAAACCATAGCTTTGTCTATATAGACCTTTGTCAGCAAAGTGGTATCTCTGGTTTTTACTACACTGTTTAGGTTTGTCATAGCTTTTCTTCCAAGGAGCAAGTGTCTTTTAATTTCATGGCTGCAGTCACCATTTGCAGTGATTTTGGAGCCCAAGAAAATAAAGTCTGTCTGTGTTTCCATTGTTTCCCCATCTATTTTCCATGAAGTGATGGGACCAGATGCCATGATCTTCATTTTTTGAATGTTGAGTTTTTTTTTTTTTTTACTTTACAATATTGTATTGGTTTTGCCATACATCAACGTGAATCTGCCACAGGTGTACATGTGTTCCCAATCCTGAACCCCCCTCCTATCTCCCTCCCCATACCATCCCTCTGGGTCATCCCAGTGCACCAGCCCCAAGCATCCTGTATCCTGCATCGAACCTAGACTGGCGAATGTTGAGTTTTAAGCCAGCTTTTTCACTCTCCTCTTTCAACTTCATCAAGAGGCTCTTTAATTCTTCTTCACTTTCTGCCATAAGGGTGGTGTCATCTGCATATCTCAGTTATTGGTATTTCTCCTGGCAATCTTGATTCCAGTTTGTACATACATCAGATATGATGATGTAATGTATTTTACTATTTTTGAGACTTAAAGGAAAAAGTGGCTCTATTAAATTTTTCATCTTTAATAAAAGATATTAATTGATGAGTAAGTGGGTGGCAGGCAATTTGGCAAGGGGGTAGAATAATCATTCTAGAGTATTATCCATATGTGTTATGTACAAAAGGTAAGAAGATAAGTACTTGAATTTAAACAGCCAAGATATTGAAGTTCTCTATAAGAAACAGACAATTTGGCTCATTTGGGGAACAAAATAAGAAATATGTTTTAAGTCACTAAAAGGAAAACTGGGTCTCATCAGACAATTTATAGGGTGATGTGGCAGTGACCAAATAATTATATTAAGGTGCAGAAGTAGATATAATTTAACAGGAGTTGAGATGGGACTTCTGACAGTCTGTCATAGAAAAAGTTAATGAGTAAAATGTTAGACTTCAGTCTAAGTGCCAAGGTAGCTAAAAAACTGATTGTAGCCTAAATATATATATAGGATAGCAGTAAATCCTAGCAGATCCTCATGGAGAGGTGACAAATGGAGTCCTTCAGGATAGATTGCCAGACCCATTACTTTTTGACATGCTATATAAGTTATGATGTCTGAATTAGTTGATAATATTAAGAATCCAATTTTATCTTTTGGAAGAAAAGTTATTGATTGGACCACTTCAGTTGCTTCGAAGTTTTTCTTTTTAAGCTTTGACTACATAGACTAATTTCATGAATTCTCACATTGTTTAGGTTTGTCCGAGAGAGAGAATTTCAACTTCATACCTAGGAAATATATACCCCTTCATTATTGCTGGTAATTATGTATGAATTTATAATCATTGGAAATATTGGTGAATCAACATGTATTGTACATTTATTTTATGTAGGACTGCCAGTAAGTTTTGGTAGTCAAGCGTAGGACGAGGATTGTGATAGCACAGCTGAGGGAAGCCTACCTCATCTAGAATTCAGGGCATGGACCCTAATAGAAGGAATATTCACTTAATCTTGATTCATAAGTGAAAGCCGTAAGAAAAAAAGAATAGTGAAGATGCAAAAAAGGGTACTGCGTTTGAAAAACCTTCGAGATAGGAGAGACAATCTGACTTTTTCACAGTGCTACACTAATATAATCTAGAATCTTGCTTGGATCAGTTCAGTTCAGTCCCTCAGTCGTGTGTGACTCTTTGTGATCCCATGGACTGCAACATGCCAGGCCTCCCTGTCCATCACAACTCCCGGAGTTTAATCAAGCACATGTCCATTGAGTCTGTGACGCCATCCAACCATTTCATCCTCTGTCATCCACTTCTCCTCCCACACTCATTCTTTCCCAGGGTCAGGGTCTTTTGAAATGAGTCAGCTGTTCACATCAGGTGGCCAAAGTATTGGAGTTTCAGCTTCAGCATCAGTCCTTCCAATGAATAGTCAGGATTGATCTCCTTTAGGATGGACTGGTTGGATCTCTTTGTAGTTCAAGGAACTCTCAAGAGTCTTCTTCAACATCACAGTTCAAAAGCATGTATTCTTCAGCCCTCAGCTTTCTTTATAGTCCAACTCTTTCATCCATACATGACTACTGGAAAAACAATAGCTTTGACGAGACAGAACTTTATTTGGCAAAGTAACTTCTCTGCTTTTTAATATGATATTTAGTTTGCTTATAACTTATCTTCCAAGGAACAAACGTCTTTTAATTTCATGGCTGCAGTCACCATTTGCAGTGATTTTGGAGTCCCCCAAAATAAAGCCTGTAACTGTTTCCACTGTTTCCCCATCTATTTGCCATGAAGTGATGGGACCAGATGCCATGATCTTAGTTCTCTGAATGTTGACTTTTAAGCCAACTTTTCCACTCTCCTCTTTCATTTTCATTGAGAGGCTCTTTAGTTCTTCTTCACTTTCTGCCATAAGCGTGGTATCATCGGCATATCTGAGGTTATCGATATTTCTCCTGGCAATCTTGATTCCAGCTTGTGTGTCAACCAGTCCATCATTCTCATGATGTACTCTGCATATAAGTTAGCTAAGCAGGGTGACAATATACAGCCTTGATGTGCTCCATTCCCAGTTTGGAACCAGTCTGTTGTTCCATGTCCAGTTTTAACTGTGTGCTTCTTTACCTGCATACAGATTTCTCAGGAGGTAGGTCAGGTGGTCTAGTATTCCCATCTCTTGAAGAATTTTCCACAGTTTGTTGTGATCCACACATTCAAAGGCTTTGGCATACTCAATAAAGCAGAAGTTGATGTTTTTCTGGAACTCTCTTGCTTTTTTGATGATCCAACAGATATTGGCAATTTGATTTCTGGTCCTCTGCCTTTTCAAAATCCCATTTGAACATCTGGAAGTTCACAGTTCATGTACTGTTAAATCTTGACTTGGAGAATTTTCAGCATTACTTTGGCATTGCCTTTCCTTGGGATTGGAATGAAAACTGACCTATTCCAGTCCTGTGGCCACTGCTGAGTTTTCCAAGTTTGTTGGCATATTGAGTGCAGCACCCTCACAGCATCATCTTTTAGGATTTGAAGTAACTCAACTGGAGTTCCATCACCTCCACTAGCTTTGTTCATAGTGATGCTTCCCAAGGCCTACTGGACTTCTCATTCTAGGATGTTGGCTCTAGGTGAGTGATCACACCACCATGGTTGTCTGGGTCATGACGATCTTTTTTGTATAGTTCTTCTGTGTATTGCTGCCATCTCTTCTTAATATCTTCTGCCTCTGTTAGATCCATACCATTTCTGTCCTTTATTGTGCCCATCTTTGCATGAAAAGGTCCCTTGGTATCTTCAATGAAGAGAATTGAGGCAGAGAGACACTAAATGAAGTGTCTAAAGCCATATAGTTAGCCAGGGGAAGCTGAACTTCTTGTTCAAAAATCTCATGTTCTTTTAGTAGAGTTCGTTGCTTCCAGAAGCTGATATGCTATTGATCTGATGATGTAACATGGACCTTAAATAGGGAAAATGGGGAGCATGTGCATATGAAGGTGGCTTGGAGTGGGTGAGGGGAACTGACTCTCAAGGGAAGAAATGGGTACAGTTGTCATCATTTTTATTCTTAATATTTTTTAAGAACATTATTTTTATCTTTGGAGCATCATGACTAATTACAGGCAAATCTGAACTTTTCAGGTATTGGCCTTAAGAAACTGACAAGTTTCTAATCATATGACTCAAGTCTTTCATCCTGTGGAAAGCTAGGATGTAAGAGTTACATATATTTTGTTAATTGTCCTAAAAGTTCTCATGTTATTTCTGTTTCTAATAAAGTACTTCAAACATATAGGAAAATAAGCGTACAGGGTAATATGAAAAGTTTAATGGACCCAACATCAAGATTTGCCAGCCCTTCTTCCCTTTCTCCTTCCCTCGGTNATTGTCCTAAAAGTTCTCATGTTATTTCTGTTTCTAATAAAGTACTTCAAACATATAGGAAAATAAGCGTACAGGGTAATATGAAAAGTTTAATGGACCCAACATCAAGATTTGCCAGCCCTTCTTCCCTTTCTCCTTCCCTCGGTCTCTCCCTTTCCTTCTCTCTTTCTTTCTTATTTACTTCCAACCTTCATTTTCTAAAAGTCTTAATTTATATGAAAGCCCGTGTTGCAGGTCAACTATTGTTTTCAGAACAAAGAAAGCTTGTTTTCAGTGTTCTTTATGATCAGTATGTGTATGAATGTGAGTATGTGTGAGCTTTTGCATAGGGAGTATGGTTTGACTTATAGCTACACTCCTTTAGAGCTAAGCCTCACCTTCAAATTTTTTAAATATACATATAAATATCTATTTTTTTGCCAGTGAATAGGCATGATATAAATTGCCCATGCTCTTCTTATATAATCACAATCTTAAAGGAAAAATAGAAATAAAAATATTACAGATGCTTCCAAGTTTTGAAAGAATGATAGGAGAAAAATATTTCATTAGGATGAAATGATAGATTTTTTCCCCCGATTAAACTTATGTAGGTAAGGGGTATTGATTCATCCCCACACTCTGATAGATTTGCGTGTTTCAGCATCTTTTAGTTCAATGAATTTGCTGATTATCTTACTATAGGTACTACAGCATTCTTAAAATATCCTAGGTAACAGTTGACATAGCCATAAAAAAAAAATATATGTCTCCCCATCATGGAACTTGCATTAACAGTACATGAAGGCCAAATTTAATATATCTCAATATGTTATTTGTTCACTTGTTCTTTCAAACCAAACACTGTCATTTCAGGAGTTAATTGCTGTGTCATATTAAAAATTTGGGAAATAAAGGGGAAATTTTAGATAGAATGGTCAGAAAGGCCTCCATGAAGAAGTGACATTTAAACAGAAAATTAAATTATTTTAAGGAACAAATCATGGTAGATCTGAAATGAAAAGTCTAGAAAGTATTGGGTGTTCAATAGAGCATTTAATAGAATTCTAAATTGTCTAGACCAAGGAATTATATACAATGTGATAGGTGATGTGTTCCACTCAGGAGTCAAAACAGAAACATTCAAATGAAATTTAGAAATAACATTTCAACCTAATTCTTAATCTTATCATTGGAGCTGATATAAGAGAAACAAAACTCGATATTACATACTGTATTTTGAATTTGTTTAATTTAGTTGACATACTTGTTTAATGAACAGAATGTGGGCTGTACATTTCAGCAGAATTGGGTTTTAATGTCATATCACCAATGTTAGTTGTGTGGCTCTGGGGAAGTTAATTAACTATTGGTGTTCCAGTTTCCTCATCTGCAAAACAACTGTGTTGAAGCCAACTTCCCAGGTATTTAACTTGCTGTATGAACAAAACCGAGGAATTGTTATTAGAGACCCTAATACAGCAGTGCTCAGTAATGTGGAATTCTTTCCTGTACGGTTGTTCAAGTGATGCCCAGTCTAATCAGGCACTAAATTACTGAAAACAAAAGGCATTTTTAATTGATATTTTTCATATCTATCTCTCTTCATGCAACTTGAAACAGTTGATGCATGACTTCTCATTAATCTTGCCAATATCTATTTATCTGTTTGTTGGGTTTTAATGTCATATCACCGATGTTAGTTGTGTGGCTCTGGGGAAGTTAATTAACTATTGGTGTTCCAGTTTCCTCATCTGCAAAACAACTGTGTTGAAGCCAACTTCCCAGGTATTTAACTTGCTGTATGAACAAAACCGAGGAATTGTTATTAGAGACCCTAATACAGCAGTGCTCAGTAATGTGGAATTCTTTCCTGTACGGTTGTTCAAGTGATGCCCAGTCTAATCAGGCACTAAATTACTGAAAACAAAAGGCATTTTTAATTGATATTTTTCATATCTATCTCTCTTCATGCAACTTGAAACAGTTGATGCATGACTTCTCATTAATCTTGCCAATATCTATTTATCTGTTTGTAAGATAAGAGATGAAGCAAAATCTCTGTCTTTCTCTCTCTCTCTTCTTCGCGCGCGCACACACACACACACATCTAATTTTTTCATGAGTTGAGTCATATCACAGATTCAGTCACTATTCTCTTATTGTAAAAAATGAAACCCAGTTCAGTTGCTGTGCTTATGACAATTGACTCCTACTGTCATTTATTTTTGTTTGTTTATAAGTGTGAAACAGGCATAATCAAATTAGTCATGCCCTGACAATCTTAAGGTCATAACAGCTCTTGCCAAGTTGGTAGAAATGTTTATGTGTGTTCTTTTTAAATCCAGGCTGTTGGTGCCTTGTGACAGTTTATGTTCCCAGGAGCGTGTGGAAAGTGGCTAGCTCTATCAGGGAGACTTACAAGGAAGCTTTTATGTTGGTGCTTTGTAGAAACTCAGGGTGTAATCTTTCAGGTACGAAAACTTGATTGTGTTGGTGATCCATAGATCAGATTTAAGAATCTTGAGTAATACTTGCTAACTCAAAAGAGACTGAAGTACATGACCATAAAGATTGAGTAAATGAGCTATATTCCTTTTAGATGAGAACTTTGGTAATATTTATTCAGAAATGTAACCATATTGATATATGTTTATTTATGGCTATGTATAATACGGAAACCAGAGACCCATACTTTCCTTATAATCATGTTCCTTTATAACTGTATGTATATTTAATTAAGAATATTCACATTTGTCAACTATTTTTATAACAAAAAAATAAAACTGCTAAACAGTCAAACATAAGACTAGAACAGTGCTCTTCAAATTGTGAGCCCTATCCATAGTATTTATTCAGAAATGTAACCATATTGATATATGTTTATTTATGGCTATGTATAATACGGAAACCAGAGACCCATACTTTCCTTATAATCATGTTCCTTTATAACTGTATGTATATTTAATTAAGAATATTCACATTTGTCAACTATTTTTATAACAAAAAAATAAAACTGCTAAACAGTCAAACATAAGACTAGAACAGTGCTCTTCAAATTGTGAGCCCTATCCATAGTGGGTCATGGAAACAATTTACTGTGTTGCAAAAAGCATAGTTTTATAATTTACCTCAGTTTATCAATGAAGAGAATTGAGGCAGAGAGACACTAAATGAAGTGTCTAAAGCCATATAGTTAGCCAGGGGAAGCTGAACTTCCTTGCTCAAAAATCTCATGTTCTTTTATTAGAGTTGGATGCTTCCAGAAGCTGATATGCTATTGATCTGATGATGTAACATGGATCTTAAATAGGGAAAATGGGGACCATGTGTATATGAAGGTGGCTTGGAGTGGGTGAGGGGAACTGACTCTCAAGGGAAGAAATGGGCACAGTTGTCATCATTTTTATTCTTACTATTTCTTAAGAACATTATTTTTATCTTTGGAGCATCATGACTAATTACAGGCAAATCTGAACTTTTTCAGGTATTGGCCTTGAGAAACTGACAAGTTTCTAACATATGACTCAAGTCTTTCATCCTGTGGAAAGCTAGGATGTAAGAGTTACGTATATTTTATTAATTGTCCTAAAAGTTCTCATGTTATTTCTGTTTCTAATAAAGTACTTCAAACATACAGGAAAATAAANTTCAGGTATTGGCCTTGAGAAACTGACAAGTTTCTAACATATGACTCAAGTCTTTCATCCTGTGGAAAGCTAGGATGTAAGAGTTACGTATATTTTATTAATTGTCCTAAAAGTTCTCATGTTATTTCTGTTTCTAATAAAGTACTTCAAACATATAGGAAAATAAGCGTACAGGGTAATATGAAAAGTTTAATGGACCCAACATCAAGATTTGCCAGCCCTTCTTCCCTTTCTCCTTCCCTCGGTCTCTCCCTTTCCTTCTCTCTTTCTTTCTTATTTACTTCCAACCTTCATTTTCTAAAAGTCTTAATTTATATGAAGGCCCGTGTTGCAGGTCAACTATTGTTTTCAGGACAAAGAAAGCTTGTTTTCAGTGTTCTTTATGATCAGTATGTGTATGAATGTGAATATGTGTGAGCTTTTGCATAGGGAGTATGGTTTGACTTATAGCTACACTCCTTTAGAGCTAAGCCTCACTTTCAAATTTTTTAAATATACATATAAATATCTATTTTTTTGCCAGTGAATAGGCATGACATAAATTGCCCATGTTCTTCTTATATAATCACACTCTTACAGGAAAAATAGAAATAAAAATATTATAGATGCTTCCAAGTTTTGAAAGAATGATAGGAGAGAAGTATTTCATTAGGATGAAATGATAGATTTTTTTCCCCAATTAAACTTATGTAGGTAAGGGGTATTGATTAATCCCCACACTCTGATAGATTTGCGTGTTTCAGCATCTTTTAGTTCAATGAATTTGCTGATTATCTTACTATAGTTACTACAGCATTCTTAAAATATCCTAGGTAACAGTTGACATAGCCATAAATAAAAAATGTATGTCTCCCCATCATGGAACTTGCATTAACAGTACATTAAGGCCAAATTTAATATATCTCAATATGTTATTTGTTCACTTGTTCTTTCAAACCAAACACTGTGTCATTTCAGGAGTTAATTGCTGTGTCATATTAAGAATTTGGGAAATAAAGGGGAAATTTTAGATAGAATGGTCAGAAAGGCCTCCATTAAGAAGTGACATTTAAACAGAAAATTAAATTATTTTAAGGAACAAATCATGGTAGATCTGAAATGAAAAGTCTAGAAAGTTAAATGAGAAGATATTGTGAGAAATTCTAAACTTCCTGTAAGAAAAGAACTAATTTTAATAATAATAAATGTTTATTGAATGATTATACCAGGTGCTATTCTAGAGAATTGCCCTAAAACTCTCAAAACAAACCTGTGAAATAGATGTCATGTCTAGATGACTTTCTTCTGTATGCGTTATAGTTAACAAGTTTGTATAAGTTAAACATTAAGAAATCATTTTACTCTTCTCAAAAACAAATAAATAGATGGATTGATGAGTGGGTGGACGGATGGATGGATTAATGGATGAATGGCTGGATGAATGGACAAATAACTATAACATCAAGGTGTCTTAGTAAATCTTAAAATCAACCTAACATAAAACTTTAACCCTGAAACACTTTCAAGACAGAAACATTTCATTTAGCAAAAAGAGAAGCAGTGAAAAATATGCATATAGGACATCACCCTTTCCATTATCATTCAAACTGGGTATACATAGACAAGAAGTTCAATGTGAGAAAGCTGATTAAGTCATAGTAAAAACTGGTCTGCTGTTGTTTAGTCGCTCTGTCGTGTACAACTCTTTGTGACTCCATGAACTGCAGCCCGCCAGGCTTGCCTTCCTTCACCATCTCCTGGAGCTTGCCCAGACTCATATCCATTGAGTCAGTGATGTCATCCAACCATCTCGTCCTCTATCATACATTTCTCCTCCTGCCTTCAAGCTTTCCCAGCGTCAGGGTCTTTTCTAATGAGTCAGTTCTTCACATCAGGTGGCCAAAGTATTGGAGTCTTAGCTTCAACATCAGTCTTTCCAATGAATATTCAGGACTGATTTCCTTTAGGATGGACTGGTTGGATCTCCTTGCAGTCCAAGGGACTCTCAAGACTCTTTTCCAACACCACAGTTCAAAAGCATCAGTTCTTTGGCACTTGGCTTTCTTTATGGTCCAACTCACATCCATATATGACCACTGGAAAAACCATAGCTTTGATTATATAGACCTTTGTCAGCAAAGTGGTATCTCTGGTTTTTACTACACTGTTTAGGTTTGTCATAGCTTTTCTTCCAAGGAGAAAGTGTCTTTTAATTTCATGGCTGCAGTCACCATTTGCAGTGATTTTGGAGCCCAAGAAAATAAAGTCTGTCTGTGTTTCCATTGTTTCCCCATCTATTTCCCATGAAGTGATGGGACCAGATGCCATGATCTTCATTTTTTGAATGTTGAGTTTTTTTTTTTTTTTAACTTTACAATATTGTATTGGTTTTGCCATACATCAACATGAATCTGCCACGGGTGTACACGTGTTCCCAATCCTGAACCCCGCTCCCACCTCCCTCCCCATACCATCCCTCTGGGTCATCCCAGTGCACCAGCCCCAAGCATCCTGTATCGAACCTAGACTGGCGAATGTTGAGTTTTAAGCCAGCTTTTTCATTCTCCTCTTTCAGCTTCATCAAGAGGCTCTTTAATTCCTCTTCACTTTCTGCCATAAGGGTGGTATCATCTGCATATCTCTGTTATTGGTATTTCTCCTGGCAATCTTGATTCCAGTTTGTACATACATCAGACATGATGATGTAATGTATTTTACTATTTTTGAGTCTTAAAGGAAAAAGTGGCTCTATTAAATTTTTCATCTTTAATAAAAGATATTAATTGATGAGTAAGTGGGTGGCAGGCAATTTGGCAAGGGGGTAGAATAATCATTCTAGAGTATTATCCATATGTGTTATGTACAAAAGGTAAGAAGATAAGTACTTGAATTTAAACAGCCAAAATACTGAAGTTCTCTATAAGAAACAGACAATTTGGCTCATTTGGGGAACAAAATAGGAAATATGTTTTAAGTCACTAAAAGGAAAATTGGGTATCATCAGACAATTTATAGGCTGATGTGGCAGTGACCAAATAATTATATTAAGGTGCAGAAGTAGATATAATTTAACAGGAGTTGAGATGGGACTTCTGACAGTCTGTCATAGAAAAAGTTAATGAGTAAAATGTTAGACTTCAGTCTAAGTGCCAAGGTAGCTAAAAAACTGATTGTAGCCTAAATATATATAGGATAGCAGTAAATCGTAGCAGATCCTCATGGAGAGGTGACAAATGGAGTCCTTCAGGACTGATTGCCAGACCCATTACTTTTTGACATGCTATATAAGTTATGGTGTCTGAATTAGTTGATAATATTAAGAATCCAATTTTATCTTTTGGAAGAAAAGTTACTGGTTGGACCACTTCAGTTGCTTTGAAGTTTTTCTTTTTAAGCTTTGACTACATAGACTAATTTCATGAATTCTCACATTGTTTAGGTTTGTCCGAGAGAGAGAATTTCAACTTCATACCTAGGAAATATATACCCCTTCATTATTGCTGGTAATTATGTATGAATTTATAATCATTGGAAATATTGGTGAATCAACATGTATTGTACATTTATTTTATGTAGGACTGCCAGTAAGTTTTGGTAGTCAAGCATAGGACAAGGATTGTGATAGTACAGCTGAGGGAAGCCTATGTCATCTAGAATTCAGGGCATGGACCCTAATAGAAGGAATATTCACTTAATCTTGATTCATAAGTGAAAGCCGTAAGAAAAAAGAATAGTGAAGATGCAAAAAAGGGCACTGCGTTTGAAAAGCCTTCGAGATAAGAGAGACAAATCTGACTTTCTCACAGTGCTATACTAACATAATCTAGAATCTTGCTTGGATCAGTTCAGTTCAGTCCCTCAGTCGTGTGTGACTCTTTGTGATCCCAAGGACTGCAGCATGCCAGGCCTCCCTGTCCATCACACCTCCCGGAGTTTAATCAAGCACATGTCCATTGAGTCTGTGACACCATCCAACCATCTCATCCTCTGTCATCCACTTCTCCTCCCACCCTCAATCTTTCCCAGGATCAGGGTCTTTTGAAATGAGTCAGCTGTTCACATCAGGTGGCCAAAGTATTGGAGTTTCAACTTCAGCATCAGTCCTTCCAATGAATATTCAGGATTGATCTCCTTTAGGATGGACTGGTTGGATCTCTTTGTAGTTCAAGGAACTCTCAAGAGTCTTCTTCAACATCACAGTTCAAAAGCATGTATTCTTCAGCCCTCAGCTTTCTTTATAGTCCAACTCTTTCATCCATACATGACTACTGGAAAAACAATAGCTTTGACGAGACAGAACTTTATTTGGCAAAGTAACTTCTCTGCTTTTTAATATGATATTTAGTTTGCTTATAACTTATCTTCCAAGGAACAAACGTCTTTTAATTTCATGGCTGCAGTCACCATTTGCAGTGATTTTGGAGCCCCCCAAAATAAAGCCTGTAACTGTTTCCACTGTTTCCCCATCTATTTGCCATGAAGTGATGGGACCAGATGCCATGATCTTAGTTCTCTGAATGTTGACTTTTAAGCCAACTTTTCCACTCTCCTCTTTCATTTTCATTGAGAGGCTCTTTAGTTCTTCTTCACTTTCTGCCGTAAGCGTGGTATCATCTGCATATCTGAGGTTATCGATATTTCTCCTGGCAATCTTGATTCCAGCTTGTGTGTCAACCAGTCCATCATTCTCATGATGTACTCTGCATATAAGTTAGCTAAGCAGGGTGACAATATACAGCCTTGATGTGCTCCATTCCCAGTTTGGAACCAGTCTGTTGTTCCATGTCCAGTTTTAACTGTGTGCTTCTTTACCTGCATACAGATTTCTCAGGAGGTAGGTCAGGTGGTCTAGTATTCCCATCTCTTGAAGAATTTTCCACAGTTTGTTGTGATCCACACATTCAAAGGCTTTGGCATACTCAATAAAGCAGAAGTTGATGTTTTTCTGGAACTCTCTTGCTTTTTTGATGATCCAACAGATATTGGCAATTTGATTTCTGGTCCTCTGCCTTTTCAAAATCCCATTTGAACATCTGGAAGTTCACAGTTCATGTACTGTTAAATCTTGACTTGGAGAATTTTCAGCATTACTTTGGCATTGCCTTTCCTTGGGATTGGAATGAAAACTGACCTATTCCAGTCCTGTGGCCACTGCTGAGTTTTCCAAGTTTGTTGGCATATTGAGTGCAGCACCCTCACAGCATCATCTTTTAGGATTTGAAGTAACTCAACTGGAGTTCCATCACCTCCACTAGCTTTGTTCATAGTGATGCTTCCCAAGGCCTACTGGACTTCTCATTCTAGGATGTTGGCTCTAGGTGAGTGATCACACCACCATGGTTGTCTGGGTCATGACGATCTTTTTTGTATAGTTCTTCTGTGTATTGCTGCCATCTCTTCTTAATATCTTCTGCCTCTGTTAGATCCATACCATTTCTGTCCTTTATTGTGCCCATCTTTGCATGAAAAGGTCCCTTGGTATCGCTAAATTTTCTTGCTTGGATAGTTGATTGTAAACATGCCTACAATTATTCCCCCTCCCCAGGATTCTTAACATTAACAATATGGCTTTTCAGCTCTTTCCATAAAGAAATCAAGTCTATTTACTAAGTCTTGAATCAGGGGTGACTTTGTGACTCACTTTGTCCAGTAGGATACAGCAGAAGAAATGGGCCAACCCTGAGCATACACCAAGAAGCCTTGGCACTTCTCACTCTCCCAGAAGCTCATCCAACCACTGTGTGAACAAACATGAGCTGAGCTGCTGAAAAATGAGATACCCTGAGGAGTGAAGCCAACCCTTCCAGCCAAGGCCATCCTCAAAGAGCCTGCTGCAGCCAACCTGGCTGTTCATCACAGATGTGCAGTTGAACCCAGTTGAGATAGGAGAACCAACCAGCTAAACCTGGCCCAAGTCATCCAACTGAGCAACATAAATGATTGGTGCTTAAGTGACAAAGTTTGGGGTCATATGTTACACAGCAAAAGTGAATTAATACAGTAATATATGTGGCTGAAGAGAAGAGCAGTGACAAGATAATGCTATCTGCTGCTCTAAACTGAAAGCAGACAGCTAACAGCTATACTAAGGACTAACAGCTCCTTAAATATCTGGTTTTGATTCTTTCTTTCTAAATTCATATTTGCTGAAAAGTAAATGTGTCCTGTAAAGACACTGAAGTGGTACTATCTTTAATCACTTATTTATGGGTCAGTCAGTCAGTCAGTTCAGTCGCTTAGTCATGTCTGACTCTTTGCGACCCCATGAATTGCAGCACGCCAGGCCTCCCTGTCCATCATCAACTCCTGGAGTTCACTCAAACTCACGTCCATCAGGTCGGTGATGCCATCCAGCCATCTCATCGTCGGTCGTCCCCTTCTCTTCCTGCCCCCAATCCCTCCCAGCATCAGAGTCTTTTCCAATGAGTCAACTCTTCGCATGAGGTGGCCAAAGTACTGGAGTTTCAGCTTTGGCATCACTCCTTCCAAAGAATACCCAGGACTGATCACCTTTAGAATGGACTGGTTGGATCTCCTTGCAGTCCAAGGGACTCTCAAGAGTCTTCTCCAACACCACAGTTCAAAAGCATCAATTCTTTGGTGCTCAGCTTTCTTCACAGTCCAACTCTCACATCCATACACGACTACTGGAAAAACCATAGCCTTGACTAAACGGACCTTTGTTGGCAAAGTAATGTCTCTGCTTTTGAATATGCTATCTAGGTTGGTTATAACTTTCCTTCCAAGGTACCTAGAATAAATAATGGCAATCCACTCCAGTATTCTTGCCTAGAGAATCCCGTGGACAGAGGAGTCTGGTGGGCTGCTGTCCATAGGGTCGCACAGAATCAGACATGACTGAAACAATTTAGCAATAGTAGCAGCAGCAGCAGAATAAATAACCACATTTTCATTAAATCTAATGGCTGAATTAAATATCTTTATATACATCTATTGCTACATATCTAATTCTCAAGGTGGTTCAACTGTGCTGGAAAAACTGAATTCTATCCCATGTAAATACATTTAGGAAAGTGTATTCTAGGGAAAACAGAATAACCCACTTGAAACAGTGTTCTGAAATCTCTCTTACAGTTTATGAATGGTAGTGTTTCCCAGAATTCCTTCCTCTACCTAATTTTTGCCAACACATCTTAATCGTGATTCTTCATGTTGATTTGCATGTTCCTATTAATCATATGACTTCCCTGATGGCTTAGGGGTAAAGGATCTGCCTACAATGCAGGAGACACAGGAGACATATGTTTGATCTCTGGATCAGAAAGTGCCCTTGGATTAGGAAATGGCAATTTCCCACTCCAGTATTCTTGCTCAGAAAATTCCACAGACAGAGGAGCCTGGCAGGCTACAGTCCATGGGGTCACAAAGAGTTAGACACGACTGAGCACACAGGCTCCAATGTTATATTTAGTCTGGAAATTATAAGTTGTCATATAGAAGCTAAGTGTTCTGGCTGACATGTGATGATGCATGACTTTTAAAGAGTATGTAGTGTTGTATGAAAGGAGAGAAGGTTAGCACTCCCCTTGACAAGGATGGAAGAGGCTCTCGGGCCTGACAACACGCATACAGTTAAGGCATTGCCACCTACTTCGTGGCATCTAACCACTGTTTTTAAAAAATAAAAATAAAGAGTATGCAGTAGCTCCTTTTGACTGAAGCACAAAACACAGTCACCAAGAAATTTTGGTGTATAAGGTTGAACAAGCAATCCATGATTTATCAATCAAATATTATGTCAGGCTGGAACATGCACTCCTGCCAAAATGACCTTCTGCTAAGTCAAAACTGGAATGCTTGAATATGGTATTGTTTGAAGGGAGGATCAAGGTGATACTTGGAGAGAAGAAATGATGCTTTTTATTTTTTTTTTTTCTCCATGAATAGGGAGGATCACAAGATATTTGTCATATTTTCCCATGGGCTAGTTCTATATTTGAGGGCTATATGTGTGTCTTCATGTGTATATATGTGGTTCTCAGGATGTTGTTGAGTCACATGTACCTGCCATAGTCTTCATTCTTGACCTTTGGCCTCAATGGTAATGGTTAAATAATCACCACCTATTCACTAAAAATTTATTCTCTTCTCAGCATGATACTAGTTTGGAGATGGACTCTAAAGAAAAATAGAGTCCCTGAGTTCAAAGCACACATTCCCTAGATAGTAAGGCTAACCTATGTGAAAAAAATTAAAGAACATCACATTTCAAAAAGTATATTTTATCAAAAGTATCGTGAGCTAAGTTTGAACACAACATTGCCCAGTTCCATGTTTTGGAATCTTCAAAAACTATTTCAGTGGACAATTTGGTCATATTTCATACTTGATCTATTGTGTCTTGTGTAATTCTTACATGGCAATAATATTATTGTTCATAAATTATTTCCCTTCAGAGGTACTTTTTACAAAAGGAATAGGAGGCAGGAATTCCTGGTAATGAAATTCCAGTTGAGCTATTTCAAATCCTTAAAAAAGATGCTGTGAAAGTGCTGTACTTGATATGACAGCAAATTCAGAAAACTCAGCGGTGGCTGTAGGACTGGAAAACATCAGTTTTCATTCCAATCACAAAGAAAGGCAATGCCAAAAATTGCTCAAACTACTGCACAATTGTACTCATCTCACACACTAGAAAAGTAATGCTCAAAATTCTCCATGCCAGGCTTCAAAGAATGTGAGCTGTGAACTTCCAAATGTTCAAACTGGATTTTGAAAAGGCAGAGGAACTAGAGATCTAATCGCCAACCTCTGTTGGATCATCAAAAAAGCAAGAAGTTCCAGAAAAACATCGACTTCTGCTTTATTGACTATGCCAAAGTCTTTGAATGTGTGAATCACAACAACCTGTGGAAAATTCTTCAAGAGATGGGCATACCAGACCACCTGACCTGCTTCTTGATAAATTGATATGCAGGTAAAGAAGCAACAGTTAGAACTGGACAAGGAACAACAAACTGGTTCCAAATAGGGAAAGGATTATGTCAAGGCTATATATTGTAATTGTGATAATTGAAATTATATACAGAGTACATCAAGAGAAATGCTGGGCTGGTTGACACACAATCTAGAATCAAGATTGCCAGGAGAAATATCGATAACCTCAGATATGCAGATGACATCACACTTATGGCAGAAATCGAAGAAGAAATAAAGAGCCTCTTGATGAAAATGAAAGAGGAGAGTGGAAAAGTTGGCTTAAAATTCAACATTCAGAAAACGAAGATCATGGCATCTGGTCCCATCACTTAATGGCAAATAGATGGGGAAACAGTGGAAACAGTGACAGGCTTTATTTATGGGCACTCCAAAATCACTGCAGATGGTGACTGCAGCCATAACATTAAAAGACACTTACTCCTTGGAAGGAAAGTTATGACCAATCTAGACAGCATATTAAAATGCAGAGACATTGCTTTGTCAACAAAGGTCTGTCTAGTCAAAGCTATAGTTTTTCCAGTGGTCATGAATGGATATGAGAGTTGGAGCACAAGAAAGCTGAGTGCCAAAGAATTAATTATTTTGAACTGTGGTGTTGGAGAAGACTCTTGAGAGTCCCTTGGACTACAAGGAGATCCAACCAGTCCATCCTAAAGGAGATCAGTCCTGAATATTCATTGGAAGGATGCATGCTGAAACTCCAATACTTTGTCCATTTGATGCGAAGAAGTGACTCATTTGGAAAGACCCTGAGAGGGAAAGGTTGAAGGCAGGAGGAGAAGGGGACGACTGAGGATGAGATGCTTGGATGACACCACGGACTCAATGGACATGAGTTTGAGTAAACTCCTGGAGTTTGTGATAGACAGGGAGGCCTGGCGTGCTGCAGTCCATGAGCTGCATAGAGTTGCACACGACCGAGCGACTGAACAGAACTACTGAGGAGGCAGGAAACCACAGAAGCCTGCTCACTCAGCAATTTTATTTAATGTCTCAGTTCAGAGGGAGATCGTTGGTTGGATCTCATTGAAGTCCAAGGGGCTGTCAAGAGTCTTCTCCAACACCACAGTTCAAAAGCATCTACTCTTCAGCGCTCAGCTTTCTTTATAGTCCAACTCTTTCATCCATACATGACTACTGGAAAAACAATAGCTTTGAAGAGACAGAACTTTATTTGGCAAAGTAACGTCTCTACTTTTTAATATGATATTTAGTTTTCTTATAGCTTCTCTTCCAAGGAACAAGCGTCTTTTAATTTCATGGCTGCAGTCACCATCTGCAGTGATTTTGGAGCCCATAAAAATAAAGCCTGTCACTGTTTCCACTGTTTCCCCATCTATTTGCCATGAAGTGATGGGACCAGATGTCATGATCTTAGTTCTCTGAATGATGAGTTTTAAGCCAACTTTTTCACTGTCCTCTTCCATTTTCATCAAGGGGCTTTTTGGTTCTTCGCTTTCTGCCATAATCAGGTTGTCATCTGCATATCTGAGGTTATCGATATTTCTCCTGGCAATCTTGATTCCAGCTTGTGTGTCAACCAGTCCATCATTCTCATGATGTACTCTGCAAATAAGTTAGCTAAGCAGGGTGACAATATACAGCCTTGATGTACTCCATTCCCAATTTGGAACCAGTCTGTTGTTCCATGTCCAGTTTTAACTGTTGCTTCTTTACCTGCATACAGATTTCTCAGGAGGCAGGTCAGGTGGTCTGGTATTCTCATCTCTTTCAGAATTTTCCACAGTTTGTTGTGATCCACACATTCAAAGGCTTTGGCATACTCAATAAAGCAGAAGATGATGTTTTTCTGGAACTTCTTATTTTTTCGATGATCCAACAGATGTTGGCAATTAGGTCTCTGGTTCCTCTGCCTTTTCAAAATCCAGTTTGAACATCTGGAAATTCACAGTTCGTATACTGTTGAAGCCTGTCTTGGAGAATTTTGAGCATTTCTTTACTAGCATGTGAGATGAGCGCAATTGTGTGGCAGTTTGGACATTCTTTGGCATTGCCTTTCTTTGTGATTGAAATGAAAACTTACCTTTTCCAGTCCTGTGGCCACTGCCTAGTTTTCCAAATTTGCTGGCATATTGAGTGCAGCACTTTCACAGCACCATCTTTTAGGATTTGAAATAGCTCAACTGGAATTCCATCACCTTCACTAGCTGTGTTCATAGTGATGCTTCCTAAGCCCACTTGACTTCACATTCTAGGATGTCTGGCTCTAGGTGAGTGATCACACTGCCATGGTTATCTGGGTCATGAAGATCTTTTTTGTATAGTTTTTCTGTGTATTGTTGCCACCTTTACTTAATATCTTCTGCTTCTTTTAGGTCCATACCACATCTGTCTTTTATTGTGCTTGTGTTTGCATGAAATGTTGCCTTGGTATCCCTAATTTTCTTGAAGAGATCTCTATCTCTTTCTCATTCTATTGTTTTCCTCTATTTCTTTGCACTGATCATTGAGGAAGGCTTTCTTATTTCTCTTTGCTATTCTTTGGAACTCTGCTTTCAAACGGGTATATCTTTTCTTTTCTCCTTTGCCTTTAGCTTCTCTTTTCTCAGCTATTTGTAAGGCCTCCTCTGACAACCATTTTGCCTTTTTGCATTTCTTTTTCTTGAGGATGGTCTTGATCCCTGCCTCCTGTACAATGTCACAAACCTCTGTCCATAGTTCTTCTGGGACTCTATCAGATCTAATCCCTGAATCTATTTCTCATGTCCACTGTATAATCATAAGAGATTTGATTTAGGTCATACCTGAATGGTCTATTGGTTTTGCTTACTTTCTTCAATTTAAGCCTGAATTTGGCAATAACGATTCATGATCTGAGCCACAGTCAACTCTCGGTCTTGTTTTTGCTAACTGTGTAGAGTTTCTCCAACTCCATTTCATGTCTAAATCTGAATTCCAGCCTTCCGTGCCTCCTCTGATAAATAACTGTGACAAAGTTCATCGGTGGCAAAGTTAGTTGTGTTCTCTTGCTCTCTTAAAACCTCCTCTCTTCAGGGATTCCTCAAGTTCCTGTCAAGAGCCAGTTAGGGGAGCAGTCTTCCTCAGATATTTCCTTCATCAGAGGAGATAAAATGTGTTTGACTAAAAGGTGGTCTTTACCCGTCAGGGGACAGTGCGCCAAATTATAAAGCAGGTAAGTCTTGTCTTCGTCTTCAGCTGCCCGTTCTGAAGCTGAGTCCCTCCAGCTAGGTCTCCTGCTTGTGTTCCAGTGATCGCCACTCAGTGTGACCTTCCTCCTAAGGCACCCATGCAGACCTGCCTGCTGTGGCAATAGTTCTTGACCTTCATTTTTCTTCTCCTCCCTATTTCCCTATCTATTTGCTTCGAGCCTCTTTTCTATTAGAAAGTGATAATTCATCTTGTGTTAAGGTAGCAGTAGGTTTCCATGAGAACCCTTCCCTCTCTACCCACTCACCATGTAACACATTACATTTTAATAGGGTCTTTGGGGGACAACGTTTTAACCTAAGAGAACAATTTCAGCCACAGCATGTGATAATTTGGTACATTTCAGCAGTCATCAAACACTTTTGGTGACTTCTCGTTGTTACAGTGAAAATTTATTACCTTTCTCAACGTTGTAGGGAGTCAAGTACAGTTGATCCTATCTGAAAAAAGCAGGTAATCGTGCTGGAGTCCTGGTTAATTGCCTCAACTCTTCCTAGTCCCCTGTCAAAGCCAGCAGCAAAATTTTGAACATGTTTTCTTTGAACCTTTTATCCCAGTAAAATAAAGTCGCACTGCATTTTACAGTTTTTGTGCTTTAAAGGAGAAAAAAAGTGAGTGTGTATGAGTGCAGGCAAGTGTGTGTGTGTGTAGTTGTGTTACTAGGGGCTAGTTAGCTTTCTGTTACTGCACAAGTGTATTATGCACTTAGCTGAAAGCAATACCATTTCTTATCTCACTTTTCTGTATGTCAGAAAACTATGCATATCTCAGCTGGGTTCTCTGCTTAGAGTCCTCCAAGGTTAATATTAAGGAGCTGGCAATGTATGGGATCTCATTTGAGAAAGCAAATGAGGGTTTGCTTCCATGGGCATTCAGGTTATTAGAAGAACTCAATTCCTTTTACATGTATGACTGAGTTCTGAGTTTTCTTTCTGGCTATTGACTGGGGCTGCTCTCAGTTCTTAGAATGTACTTGTTTATTACTTTCCACATGGATATCTCTACAAAATTGCAATTTGCTACATCAAGGCCAGCAGGAAAATGTCTGTCTCTGTTGCTTTGGACCTCTGACTTCTCTCTCTTATTTCTAAACCTTCTTTTAGAGGGGTTCACCTGATTAGGTAAGGCCCACCCTGGTAGCTCAGCTGGTAAAGATTCTGCCTGCAATGCAGGAGACCTCGGTTTGATTTCTTGGTTAGGAAGATCACCTGGAGAAGGAATAGGTTACCACCCCAATATTCTTGGGTTCCTTCATGATCCAGTTGGTAAAGAATCTGCCTGCAATGTGAGAGACCTGGGTTTGATCCCTGGGTTGGGATGATCCCCTGGGGGAGGGCATGGCAACCTACTCCAGTATTCTTGCCTGGAGAATCCCCATGGACACAGGAGTCTGGTGGGCTACAGTCCACAGGGTGGCAAAGAATCAGACATGGCTGAGAGACTAAGCACAGCGCAGCACCCACACTCAAGGGTGGGGTGATTATATTGGATGCACATACCAGCAGTGGACATTTTGGAGACTTTCCTAAAATACTGCTAACCACAAAACTTTTCTTGATTTTCTGCCAAATATATTCAGTGAAGAGTTGGGAATATGGAAGGGGAAAATAAATGAATAAATGCAATAATGTGAGAAAGTAGAAGTTTTCCCTGAGATTGAAATCACACACCCAAAAATATGTAGCCCCTGCCTTTCTCTGGAGATAGCACTATCTCATATAATTTTCTGCAACAATGCAAATGTTTTCTACTCTGCTCAATGCACCAACCACTAGGTATATGTAGCTATTAAGAATTTGACATGTGACTGGTAAGCACTTGATTTTTAAATTTTCTTTATTTTTAAATATTTTACATTTAAAATTACATAGTCATATGCCTCTAATGGCTATCATAGTGAGCAAGACAACTTGAGAACAATATGTACTTTACAGTTCCTCTTCACCTTTCTGAGTTATAGAATCATCTCCCACATGCTAAAATATTGTTTAATGTGTACAGTCTGTCTTTATTCTCCACCCATTCTTGGGGGTTTTAAATTCCAGTTACTGTCCTTCTATCTACATTTTACATCTGCCTCTGGTTTCCTGTCAAGCTTATAGTTTTAGATATTAAGTCATTTCCTATATAAATTTCTAGACTGATCTCCTAATCAAAGTCAAAATCCTTTTTCCTCATTACCTTTGTCACTCCATGCACACCAAAACAGCACTGGTTACCTTCATTGAGCGTTTATTTTCTGTGTAAGTTTCTGAGCTAGATGCTTCAGACATAGTCTCATTCAATCTTCATAATAGCCAGTGTAGTATTATTATGATTCCTGTTTTATAGATGAAGGAACCTATACTTGGAGAAGTTAAGTGACTCCTGAAATCTTAAAATTACTTAGTGCTGAAATAGAAGTCAGTCTCAAGTTCCTTATGTATAATCACTCCTGATTTTAGTTTCTAAAATACATCACCATTTCTAACAAACATTCTTGCACAGTACAATCATGTATCTGTTTAATATTATTAGTGACAATGAGCCCATAAACTTGAAAGACAATGCATTCCATTTACAGCTTTAAGAGAGTTTTGGTCCTTCCATGTCTTTTAGTGGTTCCTCAGGCCAAAAAAAAAAAAAAAGTCTGTGTTATCTACTTGTCTGGATTTTCTCCCTTTAAACATGAATTATTCTCTGGTCCTGAGTACAAATCTTTCCCCTAACCATTTCTAATCATTGTTCTTACTTTAGCTTATTGAACTCTTCTAAACAAATGAGTGCCCTTAGACTGTGGAGTAGAGATTAGGAGCTAGGGCTTGGTATGCAGGAAGCTCTAAGATTAATAATTGGCTCTAAATTTTATGAGTTGTGTGTCCTTCTACTTCTCCATGCTTCTCTCCTATCTGTAAAATGGAATTAATATACCTATTTCAAAACAGTTATTTCAAGGAAGACATAAAATGAGATTGATGAAGACCTGGAAGAAAGTCTAGCATACAGCAAGCACTCAGTGGCAGGCAGCTACTCTTATTTGGGTCCTGTTATAATAGAAGATAGCTTTCATGTCCCTCACTCCCTGTTTTCCCAAAACAAGATATAACTATAAGAAATGGTTCTCTCTCTTACTTCCCTAGTTTTTGTCATCTAGATTTGATTCAAGTTTTAAGTGTTGCTCCACAAAGAGTGAACTCTATGAATGAACATATTCCATGAGCTCTCATGATTCTCTGCTTATAACAAAGACACACAACTTTGTGCCACGTTTCAAGCTATACCAGACAAGTAAGATGACCCCTGCAGTCACGGTAGTGAGAGCTGCAAAGACTTTTATTGGAAGAGTATAAAGAAGCTGCAGTCTGTGGTTGAGAAGCAAAATTGAGATTCTGACATAATGCAACAGATATTGCTTCTATTGGGGAAGGTTTGAGTAGGCAAACTTCCAGGTCTGGTGCAAAATGAAAACATGAGGCCACTTTTTCAAAATGCAAAAAATTTTTAAAAAGATGTTAACAGTATTAAATTTAAAAACAAAAATTCCTTTTTCTACTGAACTTTTTCTTTCAGTTTGTCAGAGTTTGTTATATTTTGTATTTAACATTGTTTTAAGTTAGGAAAAATTAACACTTTAAATTCTAGTTTAACTTTTTATGTTTATATTTATCTTGTGTGATGCTAGTCTTAAATGCAAAAGTAAGAACAATTAACTCATATCCAGAGTCACCAAATTACACAATTTGCATTTAGTGGCTCACATGAGCATATGTATTTTATTCTGAGAAAAGAAGTAGAAGGCAAAGAGAAAGGGAAAGACATACCCAACTGAATGCACAGTTCCAGAGAATAGCAAGGAGAGATAAGAAAGCCTTCTTAAGTGATCAATGCAAAGAAATAGAGGAAAGCAATACAGTGGGAAACACTAGAGATCCTTCAAGAAAATTAGAAATACCAAGGGAATATTTCATGCAAAGGCAGGCACAATAAAGGACAGAAAAGGTATGGACATAACAGAAGCAGAAGATATTAAGAAGAGGTGGCAACAATACATAGAAGAACTATGTCAAAAGGGTCTTAATGACCCAGATAACCACAATGGTGCAGTCACTTACCTAGAGCCTGATATCCTAGAGTGTGTGGTCAAGGGGACATTAGGCAGCATTACTCCAAACAAAGCTAGCGGAGGTGATGGAATTCCAGCTGAACTATTTAAAATCCTAAAAGGTGATGCTGTTAAAGTGCTGCAGTCAATATACTATCAAATTTGGAAAACTCAGCAGTGGCCACAGGGCTGGAAAAGGTCACTTTTCACTTCACTCCCCAAAGAAGCTATGCTAAAGAATGTTCAAACTAATGTACAATTGTGCTTATTTAATATTCTATCAAGTAATGTTCAAAATCTTTCAAGCTAGGCTTCAGCAGTACATGAATAGAGAACTTCCAGTGTTCAAGCTGGATTTAGAAGACAGAGAAACCATAGATCAAATTGGCAACATCTGGTGGATCATAGAAAAAGCAAGGGGAGTCCTGAAAAACATCTGCTTCTGCTTCATTGACTACACTAAACCCTTTGACTGTGGGATCACAGCAAACTGAAAATTCTTAATGAGATGGAAATACCAGACCACCTTACCTGCCTCCTGTGAAACCTCCACACAGGTCAAAAAGCAGCAGTTAGAATTGGACATGGAACAATGGACTGGTTCAAAATAGGAAAAGGAGAACGGAAAAGCTGTATATTGTCACCCTGCTTGTTTAACTTACGTTTAGAGTGCATTAAATGAAATGCCAGGCTGGGTGAATCACAAGCTGGAATCAAGATTGCTGGGAGAAATGTCAATAACCACAGATATGCAGATGATAGCACCCTTATAGCAGAAATGAAGAGGGACTAAAGAGCCTCTTGATGAGAGGGAAAGAGGAGGGTACAAAAGCCTGCTCGAAACTCAGTATTCAAAAGACTAAGATCATGGCAACCGGTCACATCACTTCATGGCAAACAGATGGAGAAACAATAGATACACTGACAGATTTTCTTTTCCCGGGCTGCAAAATCACTGCAGACAGTGACTGCAGCCACAAAATTAGAAAATACTTGCCCCTTAGAAGAAAAGCTATGATCAACCTAGACAGTGTGTTAAAAAGCAGAGACATCAGTTTGCCAACAAAGGTCCGTCTAGTCAAAGCTATGGTTTTTCTATTAATCATTTATGGATGTGAGAGTTGGACCATGGGCCAAAGAACTAAACAGACATTTCTCCAAAGAAGACATACAGATGGCTAATACACACATGAAAAGATGCTCAACATCACTCATTATCAGAAAAATGCAAATCAAAACCACAATGAGGTACCATCTCACACTGGTCAGAATGGCTGTGATCCAAAAGTCTACAAGCAATAAATGCTGGAGAGGGTGTGGAGAAAAGGGAACCCTCTTACACTGTTGGTGGAAATGCAAACTAGTACAGCCACTATGGAGAACAGTGTGGAGATTCCTTAAAAAACTGCAAATAGAACTGCCTTATGACCCAGCAATCCCACTACTGGGCATACACACTGACGAAACCAGAATTGAAAGAGACACGTGTACCCCAATGTTCATCACAGCAATGTTTATAATAGCCAGAACATGGAAGTAACTTAGATGTCCATCAGCAGATGAATGGGTAAGAAAGCAGTGGTACATATACACAATGGGGTATTACTCAGCCATTAAAAAGAATACATTTGAATCAGTTCTAATGAGGTGTATGAAACTGGAGCCTATTATACAGAGTGAAGTAAGCCAGAAAGAAAAACACCAATACAGTATACTAACACATATATATGGAATTTAGAAAGATGGAAACAATAACCTGTATGCGAGACAGCAAAAGAGACACAGATGTATGGAACAGTCTTTTGGACTCTGTGGGAGAGGGAGAGGGTGGGATGATTTGGGAGAATGGATTGAAACATGTATAATATCTTATATGAAATGAATCGCCAGTCCAGGTTCGATGCAGGATACAGGATGCTTGGGGCTGGTGCACTGGGATGACCCAGAGGGATGGTACGGGGAGGGAGGTGGGAGGGGGGTTCAGGATGGGAAACACGTGTACACCCATGGTGGATTCATGTTGATGTATGGCAAAACCAATACAATATTGTAAAGCAATTAGCCTCCAATTAAAATAAGTAAATTTACATATATATATATATATATATTTTTTTTAAAGAAGGCTGAGTGCCAAAGAATTGATGCTTTTGCATTGTGGTGTTGAAAAAGACTCTTGAGAGTGACTTTCACAGCAAGGAGATGAAACTGGTATTGTAAAGTAAAATAAAGTAAAAATAAAATTAAAAAAAAAAAAAAGAATACTGGAGTGGATAGCCTATCCCTTCTCCAGGGTATCTTCTCAACCCAAGAATCAAACAGGGGTCTCCTGCACTGCAGGCAGATTCTATACCAACTGAGCTACCAGGGAAGCCCATATATATTTATATCTACATATAATATATAGCCATCTCAATCACCATCTAGAATATATATTTAAATTTTCTTAGCAATTCATTTAGAACACTCTACTTATGAAACTCACACTATTGTATATCCTATAACCTCTTTTTGCTATTTATCTTTATTTTCAACTTCTTAAAAAAAAATTCTCCAAATGTAAAAAAGTTCCTTAGCTTTTATCCATTCTTTTCACTGGAAGTTTCCTAGTTTATACTAGCACATTCATCTTTCAGTACTTTTTTTTCACCCCACAATTTAAGATGAAGTCAAGCATTTTCGGTCTTTTTTTTTTTAATATTTAGGAACATCACCTTTAATTCATCTTTTCTTCTTTCAGCCATAACTAATAGCTTTCTAAAAGTGTGTGATATAAGTCCACCATCATATTGAGTTGAAATACCTGTTTCTGAGGTACCAGCTATGTGCCATGGGCTTCCCAGAAGGCTCTAGTGGTAAGGAACCCACCTGTCTAAGGAGACTTAAGAGATGCGGGTTCGATTCCTGGGTTGGGAAGATCCCCTGGAAAAGAAAATAGCAGCCCACTCCAGCATTCTTGCCTGGAGAATCCCATGGACAGAGGAGCCCAGAGGGCTACAGTCCATAGGGTTGCAAAGAGTTGGACACAAATGAAGCAACTTATCATGCATGCATATACAATGTGCCATGCACTGTGCTAAATATTTAAGTTATTTCTAATCCTTTATACAGTCTTATCGAATGTATATGATAATTAGGAATTGATATAGACACCAATGACTGATGAGGGTATAAGAAATTACATGAAATTAAAAACTATTCTCATACTCAGAAATGTAGCCATAATATCAGAATTGAGTTGATCATATATCTTTTACTTAAAGACAAAAAAATAAACAAACAAACAATACTGGTAACAAGAATTCTGCAGATTATAGAGGGTTTATTAACATCCCCTTAAATGAAGGCCTTGAAAAGAAGAGCCAATACCTAATTTTTTTTCCTTATCTCTAGATGCTAATGTTATTATGCCTGGTATATAGCTGAAGCTCAAAATGTATTTGGAGATAAAACTGAGAAAATTTAATGAGAATAAAGTAATACTGAGGTTTTTGGTGTTAAAAAAATATATTTTAAAGTACAGTTTTCCATTGTTTTCTCACCAAATGACATATATCATTGTACTATTAGAACAATCAAGTTTCAGTTTGAATACTTTTGAAATTCATCAACTTGTCTCCTTTGTGCAAAAAAAGAGGCAAAGGTCTTAGAGTACTGCATAGTTGTAGTGCCATAAACTTCTTTATTTTCGTAAACATATTTCACTCTGTTCTCCGTCTTCATCATCTAACAGTCTTGATTGAAAACTGAAGTGCTGCAGCAAGAACAATTGTATAATTAGAAGACAATCATTTACTCTGGCAACATCTTGAAAGTATGAGTTTTAGAGAACAATTAAAATTTCTATGTCTTTGATTGGAATGTGTTTATCCTGATTAACAATTTGCAAACATTTCTTTCTATAAACCTTCACTGAGAAAATCTCAAAAACATTTTAGCTTCCAGAGGCTCTTAATTCTGAAATAATCAAAGGCTTATACTGAACTTAATAACTCATTCCATTTATTTTCCCTATGACAGGAGGATTGCTTTAAATAAAGCATTCAATCTATCTGTAGTTCTACAGAGAGATGCTAAAAGTGAAAATAATCAAATTAGAAAACCAAAGTTTCAAATGTGGTATAAATTAAATAATCCTTACTTGCCAAACTTGAGAAGAAGTTTCAAATCATTAGTCATTAATATAAAAGAAAAGCATACATATTTGCTCTTCGGAAAGACAAATGCAGAGGTTAATAACACCCGGTTGCCTGCTCCTGAGAGCGTTTGCATCACTTGGACAGTTTGATAATGAGATTTTGTACAAAAGAAATGGACATTTTTTGAGAGAAGTCATGATGTAAAGTGTATTCTTAGTAAGATATATAAGAGAAGCTGAAATAAAATCCTTGTAAATTTCAGTGGTAAGACTATTTCTAGAATTAGAGTTCTCTAGTTAATGATTTTTTAGAACTTGTTTTAATTGAAGTCCTCATATGTCAACTCATAATTTTACTGGGACCTATCATTTGCAAAGTGCTTTTAAAATTGACCCTCTTCCCCAAAAATCTTATATGATAAACAACTAATTTCTTCTGAGATAATTTCTTCTTAGCTCAGGCTAAGAATGCTGCTTAAAGTATTATGAAACATTTATAAACATAACAGAATACATGCCCATTTTCTTAGCTTTTATTCTTACTTTATTTCCTTGGCCTCGAATCCATAATTTCATGAGGGCATTTCAGTGCACTTTACCTTAGAGAAAATCTAGTTAACTCCTTCCTAATCTCATGTCATGAGAAGTTCACAAACCCCTCCCAGTGAATGCAGACTAAATGCTGTATCTGAGGATACTGAATCCAGGGATCTATCTGTACATGCATGAGGCAGATTGAAAAAAAAAAGTTGGAGTAGTTTAGAAGTTATGTTTTTCATAAGTGTGTGTTTTTTTTTTTAAGGGTTTAATTAATGCAAGATTAGTGTTAAAATAAATTTTCCTTCTTTTCAGTTATTTCCATGATGATACATCTGGTGATAATATGTTTGATTTTCTGCACATTTGCATTTATGACTATTTATATTATCTGTATTTATGAATGCAAATTTGAGTTAGGCTTTTTCTTTATGCTCACAGACCTTCTAAATCAGATCAGATGCCTATTAATCAAATCATAATTCTTCTGTGACATTATGGACTAGTCCAGGCTCCTCTGTCTATGGGATTTCCCAGGCAAGAATACTGGAGTGGGTTTCCATTTCCTTCTCCCAGGGGATCTTCCTGACCCAGGGGCAAAACCCACATCTGCATTGAGAGGCCGATTCTTTACCACTGAGCAAAGAGGGTAGGCCCACTCTATTATATTCTACCTCCTATTGCTCGATTGCGAAGTAACTGTTAAACTTCTTCCAGTTCAAGTAGAACTGGGGTTGCCTATTTAGCAGATAAAAATATAGGAAACCTAGTTAAATTTGAATTTCAGATAAATGATGAATAATTTTTATATTAGTATATCCTTAACAGTGCATGAAACATAATTATACTAAAATGATTATTCATTGTTTATCTGAAATTCAAATTTAACTGGGCGTCCTTTATTTTATCTGGCAACTGCAAATGAAACCAAAGGGAAATGAAAATGGTTTTGTCATTGGTTCCATGTGTGATGAACAATAGCCAGAAATAAGGGCTGAGTCAATGAGACAAAAATAAATTGTCCCTGAATCTGGCTATTCAGATGAATGAGGGATTTTTTTTATTTTTCCATATAACTGAAAAGTCAGAACCAAGAAATCAGACCCCAGGTACAGTATGATCAGCAGTTCAGTGATGACTGCGAAGACATTCCCAGGTGGTTCTCTTCTCCCTGCTGGGCAGCCCTTGGCTGGCATTCCCTCCTGTGTGCAGGTAGCTACGGTAGTTGCTGGGTCACCTCAGGAAGTAGCACTGTCCAGAATCAGAAAAAAAAAAATAAAACAACTATTTCTGTGTTGTTTTCTTAAATGCAAGGAAACTTCCCAGAAGGCCCCTGAAGATCTGGCATGACCACATGCCCCCTCTCTCCAAAATCAGCCATCGATAGGCGTAATGGGATTGTGAGTTTTATTCTAATCCCAAAACACCTGAAGGTAGGCAAGAGGTCAGTTTCTCATGAGGCCATGTGGATTAAGAGCAGAACTGAAAAAAGTTGGTTCTATTAGAAGACAGTAAAAAGATAATCAGACAACCACTGTGTTCTGTTAGTTTCTTCTGTTATGCCAAATCCAAGCTTTCATTTATATGGGAGAAGCTTCACAGTTCCCACAAAATTAGATTTGACAACAAATAAAATGATCAGTCTCATAGGGAAATAACAAATGTTTCCAACTTCACTGGAGTATCTCCTGGAGATTCTGAAGAGGAAAGGAGCCTGGACTAGCCATTGTATGAGATGGATATGTTTTAGTGGAGGAAGAGAAAGGAGACCAACGCTTTCCTCCTTTAGATGTCTTACAGAATTTTTCATGTTCCTCTAGAGTAGACTGAGGCTTATTAAGATCGTACCTCAAAGACACCCACACACAGCTACCAGGAACTCAATTTATCTCAAATGCAGCAGAACTGAATCACTTCTAGTGACATTTAACTGATTTGCTGACAATCTGTGTTTTGAGATTAAAAAAAAAATAGCCAAACACCAGAAGGTTTCTTTCCTCTTCTTCTTCCCCTTCTCCTTATTTTATTAACACCTATTCTTAATCATGGGCTTCCCGGGTGGCTAAAGTGGTAAAGAATCTGCCTGCCAATGCAGGAGATGCAGGAGACACGGGTTTGATCCTTAGTTTGGGAAATCTGACTCGATGGATGTGAGTCTGAGTGAACTCCGAGAGATGGTGATGAACAGGGAGGCCTGGCGTGCTGCGATTCATGGGGTCGCAAAGAGTCGGACACGACTGAGCGACTGAGCTGAGCTGATTCTTAATCATGGGCTTCCCGGGTGGCTAAAGTGGTAAAGAATCTGCCTGCCAATGCAGGAGATGCAGGAGACACGGGTTTGATCCTTAGTTTGGGAAAATCTTCTAGAAAAAGAAATGCAACCCAGTCCAATACTCTTGCCTGGGAAATCCCATGGCAAGAGGAGCCTGGAAGGCTACAGTCCATGGGGTCGCAAAAAAGTCAGATACAACTGAGCACACACACATTCTACATTCTTAGTCATAAATAACACTATAAATTGAACTTTGACAGTATAGATTGGTGAAACTGTATTCTTGTAGAGTGGAAATTTCTACTTTTTTTTGAGCTGAATGAATATTCTTGCCTTTGGAATAAGCTAAGTAGCTATAATTAGTTTGACATATGAAGGAACTATTGTTTTTCTTTCTGGCTTTAGCCTAATATTAAAATTCCTTATGCTACAAGTATGCAAAACTCCCATACTGTGTAAGTAACCTAATGGTGCATAAGTGATTAAAAGCATGGAATATACAAAGCAAGTAGACACACACACACCTTTAGGATCTCTTTAAAATTAGCTACCAAGGCATTAACCCTTGCTACTAGTAGGGAATGAATCCCAGAAGATTTCTGGTTCTGACTCCTCACAATAAATTCCCTTAGTTGTTACTCTAGATGTGGGATGAGACAGAGGTATTTGCCTGTGAACCATCAGGAAACAAGTAGCCTCACTAAATAGAATGTAAGTAGAAGCTGCATCCTTGGGAAATGTATCAAGTTATAAAAGTGGGGAATTTAGGGACAGGAATGTTACAATGACATACATCAAGAGAATCACATTCCAGAAGAGTGTTCAGTTCAGCTCAGTTCATTTCAGTCATTCTGTCATGTCCAGCTCTTTCAGACCCCATGGACTGCAGCATGCCAGGCTTTCCTGTCCATCACCAACTCCCAGAGCTTGCTCAAACTCATGTCTGTTGAGTCTGAACAAAGCTCTTAGATTCTACCCTATACCATCCAGAAACCCTACAGATTAATACCTATTTCCAGTGAACTCAGCAAAGAGAATGTTAAACAACTGCCATGGATTGATGCTAAAACATCTTTCATGTCTCTTTTCTCTGAGTCCGTACCTAGTAATTTTTAATTTTGAATGTTTTAAAATAGTGTATTCTTCTAGTATGGGCTAAATATCAGCAATACTTGTCAGCTATATTTCTTGGTACAAATTAATAGTTTAATTCAGATCTTACTGAGTCCTGACAATATTCTAGCCACTAGGGACACAAAGACAAAATAGGTGGGGCAGAAGCACAGGAATAAGACTGACAGATCGTTGTCATGGCTCTGATGGAAGAATGATTGTTACCTTCAGGGAGCTTGTATTCTTGTAAACACAGAATGATTGCACATTAATAATTGCAGTAAAGGAGAGAGACACACATCATGTAATACAAACACAAATGGAGAAAAGCACCACGGGGATACTAAATATAACATGGACTAAAGAATATGTGGGGCTTTCTGACATCTCTCCAAGGGATATAAGATTTAAGACGGCTGTGGAGGGATGAGGGGATGGTTTTCAGGGAGAGAAGGTCACAGGGAGAAATATGAGATGAAGCATGAAGGGGTGAATTGAAGTGTGCTGGTCTGTAAGTAATTCAGTGTGACTGGAATATACATATAGGTTGTTGGGCCAAGCATAAAGGCCTTTCTACAATCCTGTTGAAGTATGATGAGACTACAGAGTCAACAAGTGAATGGAAAGCAGAAACTGCGATGAGTTTCAGTGAGCAGGTCTTGGTCATCAAGTAAAGGTGATGATGAGGAAAATGGCAGTATTCATGGTTGTTGACTATTTCCCATTTTCCTTCTCAACAGTGCTAGTTTTGCACTTTCTTATCCCACCAAAGTGAGGTGTGGCCCTGTGACTTTCTTTGGCTGATAGACATGAGCAGAAGTGGTGTAGGTTGCTTCTAGGTGTAGGTTGCTTCTAGGTGTAGGTTGCTTCTAGGTGTCTGCTCCTTAAACGTTTTGGCATGTTTTCTTCCCTTGGCTGGGGTAATCATGAGGTGTGTGTTGAGAAAGATCATGTTAGCTCAGATCCACAAAAAACTATGGTGAGCAGAGACCCCTGTCAAGTCATGTGGGATGTGTTTTATGAGCAAGAAATAAACCTGTGTTGTATGAAGCACAGAGATCTGGCAACTGTTTTGACATAACCTACCCCCACCAACATACAAACCATCCAGCATTCCAGAACACTCTCTTAATTCACCACACCTGCATGATCCACGTAAACTCATAAATTCATTTTTTAGAGTTGATTTCATACCTAGATTTAGATTTTGAAGAAGTTCTCTGCATCGAGTCAGGCAGGTTAGCTCCTTGTTACTGTCATTGTTAGATTACCTTGTTGGATAATGAAGGCCCCTTTTTTGAAGTTTTAAATCAGAGTATAGCAGCAACATTCACAGTAAGAGAGTATTTGAAGAACACAGTAGTAATTAGTACATCAAACACAGCTTTAAGGACATGAATTCATACCTTAAAATCACATGTTGTGGAGTCTACAATACCAGACAAAGGAGATAGGTAGCACTTTCCAGGAAGGGGTAGAAAAATGCTCCATTCTGATTGGAAAATTATACTTGTTGAGGTATATATAGGCGGGAGAGAGTAGCATCTATGGAATTAAACTATCTTTTGTGTCGGTAGTGCAAGGGTCAATGAAAATAGAGAGAGCTGTGGAAAAGCGTGTTTTGTAGTTAACTCCTGTGAGTACTCACTTCCTCAGCTTGTTCCCTTCTGGTCTGGAGCTTTGTGGACCTCAGGCTGAGTTTGTGATAGAAGAACACTTTTATAGGGCTGCAGACTGTACCTCAGCCTTTTCAGAGGACCATGTCTGTAGGAGCAAACCCTTCTCTAAACTCCAGGGAACCTAACCTGGGTGCCACAGGTTTCTGCAGGGCACCAACTAGCTGCATTCACCATGACTAATTGTTATCTGTTATTATTGTTATAGCACACCTTCCTATGCACACCTCCACTGCTTCACAATATTGTTTCTTAATGTTTTGTTTTATAATTTTTGAAAGTGCAAGAGAAATCAATGGAAAATAAAAAGGCAATTTAGTTACTAATGGAAGTTAACCGTTAAGTGGCTCTCTTGGGATCCACTCAGAATTGTCAGATCATTTGAAACAGTTTTTTTTTTCCAAAATTATTTGATGAAGTTCCACATAAGGAATAATTCTATGTCACCCACACAAATATAAACATATGCTTAAAGCAGAAATGAAAGTTTTTTAGGCAATATTTATCCTTACTGTATGTTACACACATGTACATAGTCATGGAGATCTTATGTTTGGTTAGTGGTTGTACTTATTTAGAGGAGGAGGGGAAAGAAGTCACTACCTAACTGCTTCAGCATCCACTGCACCCCTCTAAGTCATTACCTCTGTTTAGTACTGCTGAAGTCTTGGAGTCACAAGCTTGCTTCTCCTTCTAACAAAATCTTTTACAGGATACTCCACAATTCTGTCATTTGATTATCTTAGAACATGGAAACTCTGGCAGGGTGACTGCTTTATTGTTGATTGCTGTTGTAGTGGTTGTTGTTAGTCTTTAGTTTAAAAAAAAAAAATCCGTGTTCACAAGAAGAAGTAGTGCTACAGAGTGGACTTGCAAAGTTAAAAAGAAATCCCAGAGCTGTGAGAATTGTCAGAAATTCCAAGTATAATGTCTGGGTATCCTATGTCCCTCTTATATCCTGGAACATTTATAGCCTGAGAGTTATATCCTAAGATTCATTTTTCAAGCTGTGTCAGGAAGCAACAATGAGACAGCAGAATTATTTAGTGGGTTATGATCACTTTTTTCAGGAAATATATAAAATATAGAATAACAAAATATAACACATTGCACATCATAAGATAATTATTATATTATGAAGCTTTATTTAATTTTATACATACATGGTTACAATGTAGAGTGTGTTCTTACTGTAGTAAAAATAGTTCCAAGATTGTTTACATTTTACGAATGATTCTTACATGCCAGACTGTATTCTAAGTGGCTATGGGTTAACTCTTTTAATCTTCACATCTGATCTCATGATTTTTCCCATTTTACACACTGAAGCACAGAGAAGTTGAGTGATTTGCCTGACTTTATAGAACTAGTCAACTATAAGCAGTTTTGCTCTGAAGGCATCTTAGCTCACGCTGCCGTAACACATTACCATAGAATTGGGTGGTTTAAACAACAAACATTTATTTCTCATAGTTCTGGAGGCTGGCAGTTCGAGATTGGGGTGCCAGCATGATTGTGACCTTGACCATGTAAGTGCCTTCTTTCTGGTTTACAGAAGACCATCTTGCTGTGTCCTCACAGGTCAGGGAGAGAACTCCTGACTGCTTCTTATAAGGGCACTAACCCTATTCACAAGGGCTCCACCTTCATGACCTAATTATCTCCCCAAGGCCCCACTCACATCACCCAGTATGATGAAATACTATCACACTGGGATTAAATTTTCAACATATAACTTTGAGGGTGAGCGTAAGCATTCAGTCCATTACAAAAAGCTACAGTCATAACCCAGAAGCTATTTATATTGTTTTCTGTGGACATTGAAAATATTGTCCTAGGGGACCATTGTCATAGGGCAGGGAGGAAAATTTGTTTGGGAAAAATGAGTATAGCAAATGAATCATGTGGACCAAAACACGGAATTACAGACACAGGTAAAACATGTATGGAGAATGAGGTGGTAGACAGGGAAAAAGATTGTAAGGAGAAAACCCAGTGCAAAGGCAAAAACTTATGTAAAAATTATAAATGAGTTCACTTTTTTAATTCAGCTGTGAGGAGAGGTCATCCCATTCTAGACAATCACATTGCTTACAGCATAATTTTCAGAATACCTTTGACTCTGATCATCCTTTGCATCTGTCAGACTTGGGATTTAGATCCTGAAGTTTAAACTTCCCTTTTTCCTTGGAATACTTTCATAATTGCCCAAATTTTAGGTTGGGGAATATTTCCAGAAAGTCACCCTACCCTTATCAGTTCAATTTCCACTCTGTGCTTTATTTATACCACTTAAAACAGCTTCTCTGCAAGTCACATATTTGCTGATCATCATCATCCTCTCTCTGGCCAAACTAAACAAATTTCAGTGATTTCATATGAGTTTATGGGTCATCCTCCTCCTGACATTTAATCATTCTTATTGCTGTCTATGGTACACAGCACCCTAAGGACCACTGTTGTTACCACAGTGGTCCAGCTGTGGTTCAGACTCTGCTTAGCTCCTCAGCCCCTCCAGCCTCAGAGCCTGGCAGCTGAGTGAGAGAGGAGCCAGTGGCTGCAAGATAAGAAGAAGAGACATTAATGTTCCCAGTCTCTATGGACCTCTGGAAAGATGTATCACCTCTTAAAAGGTTCTATACTTCAGTTGCCTCCCTTGAGACCAAGAATTACCAGCTTCTATAATCAGAGTGATTCCAAACAGATGGTTTTGCCTGTGGACTTTCTTGAAAATGTCTTATTTATTTGCCCTCCAGGACAAGAAGGGTAACTTGTTTCCTTTTCTGTAGCTTTAAAAAAAAATGAATGAATTATCCTCTTAGTAAAAACAGGTCATATTCACATCTATTTAGAGACCAATTAAACACACACACACACATTAAGTTCCAGGCATAGATAGTGGGTCTGTATCAGTTTCTTTCTATTGTCTTTTCTTAAATGTAAGAAAAACTTGCTAAAATTGTTTCTCTTATTAAAAGAAGAATTTCTATTCTCAGCCCCTTCAAGAATAATATAATTGCATTTCATTGTGCTTTAGAGATAACTGTGAAATAAATATTGCCTGACCCGAAAAATGCAGCATTATTGCTTCCAGAGGATTTATGGGAAAAGCCGAAGCTCTTTGGTTACTAGATATAATGGAAACAAACCACATTTCTTCCTAACAAAAAAAGACTTCAGCAGCTGCTTTAGCAAAGCCACTGCAGCTGAGGCGGTTTCCAAAGTGTTGCTTATGCTGAACACTAGAGGGCACTGGTGATTTGTTCAACTTCTCTTGGTTTCAGGGCTTTTAAAAATTCAGTGTGTTGCCAGAAACTTTTCAATTTTCAATGGGCAGGAATGGAGTGGAAAATAACTGCTCAAAAGTCTATATTTTGAAAGAAAGAGAGAGAGGTTAAAAATGGTCTCTGTAGAACCTACCAGAAGAAAGAGGAAAAGTGGCCAATCTCTGTTTTATGTTGGCTAAGGATCCTCATTCGATTGTCCTGAATTCAAACTTCATCACTTGTTAAGACAAATGCCAGAAATGAAGTGTAAAATAAGAGATGGCTGGTTCCAATCTTATGTTTAAACACACTTTTTTTCTCTTTTGACTCTTACGTTTCTCTGTCACAAAATGAAATGGTTTTGTATCTATCAGAAAGATATTCAGAGCCATAAGCACTGATTAAAAGGAATATGTTCATTTGGACATAATGAGATGAGACAAAAAAAGATTAAATAAACAAGATCACTGAGAGTGTAAGACATCTTCACAGAGTTTAAAATAAAACAGCAGAAACCCTAGTAATCTGTATGATACATATTTCCGATGCTTTGAGACACAGGGAAAAAGTAGACAGTGGCAAAAACAACTGAAAAAAATTAAAGAGACAATATTTGATGTGAGACATTGAGGGAAGCTACCAACTAAAAGCACTGACAATAAATCAATTAGGTGTGACCAGGGTAATCAAAGCAACAGCAAGCAGAGGCCAGTGTACAATCTGCTTGGTCTGTAATTTTTTTGGCATCCCAGGTTGTTCAAAAGAATCCATTTCATATTTCCCTGAAGCTTATAGTTACAGATTTTAGGAAGTGAAGCCTGTGTTCCTTTCACAATTTCCTCTTGCCCAGATATGTCAGTTCTTCCCATGTACATGGATGGAAGTGAGGGGGAAGGCACTGCATGTTCTCAGCAGGAAGCATATCCTAATAGTGGCCAGAGTTAGCTGCTTCCTACATCAGTGTTACCCCCGGAAGATCTGGGTCACTGCAGCCCTGAAAGGCTGCTTGATTCCCACTCGGTTCATTCATGTACCATGCTGAGATTAAGTCAACTGCAACGCAACTGCCTTCTTCGGCACTGCCTGCTGTGGCAGTACATAATGTTGAAATTTATTGGACAAAGTCATATAGAATCCCATTAGGAAGAGTGTTTGTCCAGGATACTATCAAACCAGTGCCACCAGTGGAACTCAGGTGTCATCTTCTTATGCTCTAATACATTAGCTTCTCCTAATCCCAATAAACTTCCTTTGACCTAAAGACTTATTTTTTTTTTATTTATTTACTTTTTTGAGTTCCCAATCCTGAAACCCCCTCCCACCTCTCTCCCCATATCATCTCTCTGGGTCATCCCAGTGCACCAGCCCCAAGCATCCTGTTTCCTGTACTGAACCTAGACTGGCAATTCGTTTCTTACATGATAGTATACATGTTTCAATGCCATTCTCCCACATCATCCCACCCTCTCCCTCTCCCACAGAGTCCAAAAGTCTGTTCTATATATCTGTGTCTCTTTTGCTGTCTCGTATACAGGGTTATCATTACTATCTTTCTAAATTCCATATATATATATTAGTATACTGTACTGATGTTTTTCTTTCTGGCTTACTTCACTCTGTATAATTGGCTCCGGTTTCATCTACCTCATTAGAACGGATTCAAATGTATTCTTTTTAATGGCTGAGTAATACTCCATTGTGTATATGTACCAAGACTTATTTGTTTTGCTAACCAGTTTCTACTTCCCATCCAGATGACTAGATTGTTTGGTGACTTCAAAAGTCCTTTGTTGCCCGCTTGAGGAGAAAATAGTTGTTTACTGACAGTGGTCTTTAACACAGTTTGACACTGAGAAATTCTCCTAGTTTATAGAGAGGGATGGAGCAAGTTACTCTACAAGATGTTATTAGCAGGAAAATGCATCTTTCTTTTCATTGCAGTGTGTCCTCTGAAGAGTAGCTTGATAAAGAATTCAATATTATTAAAATGCATAGAGAAGTAAATCTATAATATTCATATACATTTTCTTAGTTTATAGAAAAGTTTTTTCTTTGTAGGTTTACGTTTTCAAGAGGGATGCACACACATGTATTTAAAACCTTGGAAATAATGCTATTGAGGATGCAAAGATCAATGGTATAGAGGTAGTGAGAGAGTTTTGTTTTGACTTAGTGTTTACATTTCTTTTATGAAGTGGCTATACATTTCTATTGTAAAATGAAAATCCTCATAACCTTTTTATAAGCCTGTACATATTCTTGTACATTTTTATGTTCAGTCACACACACACACACACTCATTTATGAACAGAGTCAATTTCTAATTTATTTTTCTGGAAAAGAGGTAATACATTTAGAGTCATTTTTGTTTATTTCTAAAATGACTGACTTTAGTTTGTTATAATAAAAAGTGGAATGGAATATATAAATAGCAGACTTCTTTCTTAGAATTCTCCTCTCTTCAAATAACATCAACTCTGTTATAGCTTTGTGTATGTATATTATTGCACACTATTACATACACATATATGCACATATTTTTAACTTTTATAGTTTATAATTTAAAGCATTTTAGCACTATTTAAAGACTACTTCACTTTTGTTTAAAGTAAAATTCTTCATTGATACTTTTTTTTCTGGAGTTAACTAGTTTAGAAGTTTAAGACATTTTGATTTTATTCTGTTTACTATCAACCTCTTCATAGGACACATTTAGGACATTATTCTTTTTTGGTGAAAGCTGTTTAAGCTTCCACATTTTACATACATCAGTAGGTATGTATACTGACAAGGAGGTTCCCACTCATTGCTCTCAAGGGCTGTTTAAGATCATAATTCTTTTGTAAAAAAATAAAACAAAGGAACTCTGTTCTCTCCAAACATAGGCTATTGGCACCGTCAGTCTCTACCCTGTCTTTTTCAAGGTCACCCATTAGTGTTCCGGTACCTGGCTCACAGTATACCTCTCCACTCCAAGTCCTGCCATGGGGCTAGGCAACTGAAGTTTTCACGTGGGCACAATTTCTTGAATTCTGTGTATCCAGTGAGTGCTTATACCCTTCTATTTTGGCCATTAGGGTTTGCATTTTGCATTACCTTGAAATACTTGATTTATCATCCTGTTTCTTGACCATGACCTTCTATGGTTCTCAAAGATTTCTACTCTCTCTTCCCTTTCTGGAATTTTCAACTCTTTATCTAGCCATCAATCGCCTCCTATTTTGACTTCCATCTCAAATCAGTTTTGGTTCCCTAATCCACCAGTGAAGGTGTTTTGTTGTTGGTTTTCTAAATTCCTTTGGAAGCTCATCTATGGCCTACTCTCTCTGCCTTTCCCTCTTCCTAAAAGACTTCTAACCCTCCTGCTATTCCTCTCTGACATATTCTCAGTCTGGAGAACATGGATTATTAAGTTGTCTGCCGAGATCAAGGACTCACGTGCAATACTGAGGACAGGAACCAAAGTCATTCTGTCTACAACACATAGGGTCTCCAAGAGTGTGTTTAAGTTTGTTGAAAAGAACTTTTAAAGCGGTATCTTTTCCATTTCTAGCAAAGGTTGATTAGCTAAAAATCTACATAACATTTACATTCCATTCTGGTGTTGCCTTTAAGGTCTTGAACTCTGATATTTTGTAATGACTTTCTCTTTCCATTCCACACACTCGTATCAGCCTTGTAGTTAAGTTGTGATGACTAATAAGATCTTACTACATGTGAATGACAATTTGTTCACAGGGTACATCTGAGGATGACTCTATGCTCATCGATCTCTTCTTCCAGGGCCCAAAAATGTCTTGATTTTTCACCTTCATTTGTAGTTGACTGAATCCATGTGACTGGACTTTGGTTAATGATATGTTTCATTTTTCACTTTTCACTTTCATGCCTTGGAGAAGGAAATGGTAACCCACTCCAGTGTTCTTGCCTGCAGAATCCCAGGGATGGGGGATCCTGGTGAACTGCCATCTCTGGGGTCGCACAGAGTCGGACACAACTGAAGCGACTTAGCAGCAGCAGCAGCAGCATGTGGACTGAATGGAAAGTCTCTAAAATCTCTCTGTTTTGTTTGTCTATTGCAGCATAAAAATTATCTTAAAACTTAATGGTTTTTATAAAAAAAATATCATCTCAAATTCTTTGTTAGTGAGGAATCTCTTAGCTGGGTGGTACTTGCTCAAGGCCTCTCATGAAGCTGCAGTCAAGATGTTAGCAGGGCTGTAGTTATCGGAAGGCTTCTCTAGGGCAGAAGGATTCAGTTCTAGGACTGTCTACTTACATGGCTGTTATTAGGATCTTCAGTTCTTCATTGTTCACTGGTAGGTCCATTATCACATGACCCTCTCCATAAATCTGCTTGAATATTCACACACAAAGCTGGCTACATCATTTGTTAACTCAGTACAACATGAAAATGTGAGACCTCTTGATGAAAAATTATTAAAGATTGTAATATGGCAACCACTGTGCATTCAAACAAGCATGAATGAATATGAAAGTGAATGTGAAGTCGCTCAGTCATGTCCAACTCTTTGCGACCCCATGGACTATAGCCTACCAGGCTCCTCTGTCCATGGGATTTTCTAGGCAAGAGTACTGGAGTGGGTTGCCATTTCCTTCTCCAGAGGATCTTCGATCCAACACAGGGACCAAACCCACATCTCCCACATCGTAGGCAGATGCTTTACCATCTGAGCCACCAGGAAAGTCCCTGGCCTCTTCTAAGTGTGTGGCCTATGAGAATGCTCAGGACATATACTTGCAAAGCTAGCCTTGTCCTCAGAACCTGGCATCTGGATTTTTCCAAAGAATGTTGTCCAAGAGGAAGGAGAAAAATCAAGGAGGAAACTGAATGTGTTTTATGACATGGTTTCAAAATTTACTCACCATCCTGTCCCATTCAGTTAGTTAAAAGCAAGTCAGCAGTTCTGGTCTACACTCAAGGGAAAGAGAATTAACCTCTACACTTTGAGATTAGGATTGCAAAATAATTTGTGGTCACATTTTAAAAACACTACATAGTCTCTACATTTGATTTGCTTTTTCTTCTTCCTGGTTAAATATAGGCAGGTGGAGGAAAACCAGTGGAGAACCTCAAGAAGACCCTGCTGCTGCTGCTGCTAAGTTGCTTCAGTCGTGTCCGACTCTGTGCGACTCGTCAGACAGCAGCCCACCAGGCTCCCCCATCCCTGGGATTCTCCAGGCAAGAACACTGCAGTGGGTTGCCATTTTCTTCTCCAAAACATGAAAGTGAAAAGTGAAAGTGAAGTTGCTCAGTCGTGTCCGACTCGTAGCGACCCCATGAACCGCAGCCTACCAGGCTCCTCCTTCCATGGGATTTTCCAGGCAAGAGTACTGGAGTGGGTTCCCATTGACTTCTCCACAAGAATACCCAAAAGAGCGTCAAACCAGAGGATAGAAAATTCTACATCCTTGAGTCACTATTTAGAAAATGGTTATTCTAGGAGAGCAACCCAATCCTACTTTAGACCGTGATGTAAAGTAGAAATCAACCTTTGTGTTAAGTCACTGAAATTTTAGGGTGGTTATGACATTAATCACCCCTTCTAATTCATAGGCCTAATCATAACTTACTAACACAGTTTCAAAAAAGAGCAGTCTCTAGATGTACTCGATAGGAAAAAAAGTTCTATGCCTAAGTGTGTTATAAAAGAAAAAATCCTAGATACTGTATTTCTCTTTCAAAGACCCACAGTCTGTATTACAAATTACAGCTCTATGAATTCCCACAGTAGAAAATCTGTTTAACTCAGTTGAACTCAATATTTGCCAAATGTATATGACTATACTAACAGGTGGGCATGGTAAAGAATCCATCTGCACTGCGGGAGACCTGGGTTGGGAAGATCCCCTGGAGGAGGGCATGGCAACCGATTCCAGTATTCTTGCCTGGAGACTCCCCATGGACAGAGGAGCCTGGTAGGCTACAGTCCACGGGATCACAAAGAGTCAGACACGAGTGAGTGACTAAGCACAACACAGCGTGCTAACGAGTAAACAGGAATAATATTCAGATGAAAACAATTATATTGGTTGTTTAGAATGTTGAAATGCTTCTTCCATTTTGGTTGGTAAATACCCTTGCCTAAGCCTTCCAAATGTGCCTGTCCCCAGTGTCCTGCCCCAGGGTCACCTAAGTGAATAGTTTTGGTGAGTTGTTCTGGTTCCCAGCAGTGAAAGTGCTAACCCATGAACCCACCATGACTTCTGTGAGATGGCCTCAATCACCAGATGTAACCCTTTGTTCTAAACAGCCTCCAACTCTGTTGGGGGTAAGAGACAAATGTTCAGTACCTTTTTGGTCCCCTGTTAAATATCACTACAGGTCAATATTTTCTCACATAATCTTTTTTGTATGTTGCAATTTTAGGAAATTGCATTTCTAAAATATTGCCTACTAGTGGTTAAACATTTTTACTCTCACTTCTTCATGGACTACCAGTCTCTTAGTCACTTACTGTTGCAAGGGAAACATTTTTACAAATTTTGACTTTCTGCCTTACCAATGTAGAGTCAAGGTAAAATAAACCTATTATTTACTTTTATTGTTCAGATTGATTTGAATTGTCTTATAGTAAGATAATCTTTACTGTGTATAGGAATTTTTAGCCTATAACACAGGATGCATGCAAATTGACATTTATAATTTTTAATTGAAGAGCGCTCACTCTTCTATGATATAATTCTCCTTTTCCTTATTGATTCATCTACATCTTCGTGAAAGATTCAGTGAATACTTATACATGCAAAGAACTCCAGTAGGTGCCATGAATGGTAAGGTATGTCAGTCATAGATCATGTTCTTTAGGTCAAGTGGGGTTGTCCATCATTTCCAAGGTCACCTGCATGGATTGGTAGGTCCTCTGAGACTTATAGAACTTGTGTAGCCCAGACATACTTTTTCAAAAAAATCAACTCTTCTCAAAGTATGTTCTTCTTTCTTGTATATTTAGTCATTGTCTTAATCCCTTCAACTTTCATATTTATGGGAACTGAATGAAACAAGACTAAATTATCTTCTTATATATATCATCATGTTTTTGTCTATCATACTTTCTCAAGCAACAATAAATACATATCTTTTGAAAATGTTAGTAAATTGAACAAACATTTGCTTATTATGACGTGGTAGATATTGTAATTTATTATTCTATGGCAGGCACCATTATTAGAACGATTTATAAATGTATGACTGAACCTCAGCCTAGAGGATAATTCATCATTTTAAAACAACTATTGTAGCCTATAAAACTTTGCCAATAAATATATCATTAAGGCTTTAGAGTGAAAATGTCTATAATTTATAGAAGTTTCCCAGGCAGGAAAACTGGAGTGGACTGCTATGCCCTCCTCCAAGGGATCTTCCAGACCCAGAGGTTGAACCCACATCTCTTACATTTCCTGAATTGACAGGCGAGTTCGCCACAATACCAATTCCATACAAACTATCCCAGAATATTAAGAATAGAATGACATTTTCTCACACAATAAAGGCCAGTTTTGAGAAGTCTATAACTACCAGCATTGTTAATTGAGCACGGACTGAATTTCCTGCACCACCACTCCTCCAAGATTTGGAACAAGGAAAGCATATATATCCTTTCCCATCATTCTCTTTAATAAAAAAGTTAAAAAGGAATAGAGATTCAAAGGAAAATCTAGCTTTATCTGCAAACTGTTTGATCGTCAAACAGCTACTGGAACAAATAAATGAATTTAATGAGTTTGCAAAGTACAAAGTGAATATGCAAAAATCAATTTTATGTCTATATCCTGGCAATAAGCATTTGGAAAAGACATTTTAAAATACTATTTATAATACTATCAATGGATATGAAGTACTTAGAAATAGATGCCATAAAATACTTACGGGGCTAAAATCTATAAAATATTGCTGATAGAAATTGTGGAAGGGCTAAATGAATTGTCATGCTATTATGAATTGAAAGAGTATAGTGTTAAGATGGCAAATTTCCCCAAATTGAGCCATATCTTTTGTACAATCCAAATCAAATTTTCACCAGAGTGTGTATGTATGTGTTTGTGTGTATTTATACGTGTGTGTTTTATAGAAATTGATAAGCTGAGTCTAAAATTCATATGAAATTGCAAAGAATTTAGAATAGGCAAAATAATACAAAACAAAATTTTAATGTTCACATTATCTGTCTTGATACAATGTGATAATACTAAAAAAGTTGTGGTAATGGCATAAGGAGAAACATAGATTACTCTAACAGAATCAGTTCAGTTCAGTTCAGTTGCTCAGTCTTGTCCAACTCTTTGCGACCCCATGAATCACAGCACGCCAGGCCTCCCTGTCCATCACCAACTCCTGGAGTTCACTCAGACTCACGTCCATCTAGTCGGTGATGCCATCCAGCCATCTCATCCTCGGTCGTCCCCTTCTCCTCCTGCCCCCAATCCCTCCCAGCATCAGAGTCTTTTCCAATGAGTCAACTCTTCACGTGAGATGGCCAAAGTACTGGAGTTTCAGCTTTAGCATCATTCCTTCCCAAGAAATCCCAGGGTTGATCTCCTTCAGAATGGACTGGTTGGATCTCCTTGCAGTCCAAGGGACTCTCAAGAGTCTTCTCCAACACCACAGTTCAAAAGCATCAGTTCTTCGGTGCTCAGCCTTCTTCACAGTCCAACTCTCACATCCATACATGACCACAGGAAAAACCATAGCTTTGACTAGACGGACCTTAGTCGGCAAAGTAATGTCTCTGCTTTTGAAAATACTATCTAGATAGAATAGAATGCCCTTAAATAGACCATACAATGTGCTCAATTGATGTATTACAATCATACCAAGGTAATTAAACTGAGATAGAGACTCTTTTAAAAAATGGTATGGGACATTCATGTGCATAAACAAAAAGACAAATAAACTCAAGCAACTCTATGACTTTCACACAACAGTGTTATTCTTAAAAAATGTCATCCTAACTGAAAGAAGTCATACTGTATGATTCCATGTATAAAATATTCCAGAAAAGGCAAAAGTCATAAGAATGGAAGTCAGATCAGTGCTTGTCCAGAGCTAGGGGGTGAGGGCAGAGGATTTACAACAAAGAAGCATAGGGCATTTTTAACTTTATATAACTTTACATCTCACTCCAACTATATAAAGAAATAAAAAAATAGACAAAGATTTAATCTTTATTGTCTCTTCCTCTAGCTTGACTTGGCAATGGGTGAGATAATTAAGATAAAATCAGTAACATTTTGAACTGAGTCCAATCCTTGTAATATTGACCTACCTTACTCATATCTAAACCATTCCTCTAGAACAATGATATCTGTCAACAGTTGTTAACAGTTGAGATAGGCCAAAAATCTTTAGTCATTTAACCCTGACATTTAGTCTTTAGTCATTTGACTTTTCATTTGACAAACCTTGAACTTCTATCATGAGCCAGGTATCTTTTAAATGTAAGAGATTAGTGGTCAAAACAGAGATGACTTCCCGTTGGAGCTCATGTTCTACTGTAAATAAATATAAATAAGATAAATATAATGTACAATTTCTAGATGTTAGTAAGTATTAAGGAAAATGAAGAGGGGAGTAGTGGCTAGGGTATATGAGGTGTTGCATTTTTTCATAGAGTGACAGAGAAGGCTCCTACAGAGAAGGTGACATTTGACTAAAGCCCGAAATAATGTGATAGGTTCTTGGTCATGTCAATATCCAGAAAAAGCTCTTTCTAGAAAGAGAAAGTTAAAAAAAAAAAAAAAAGGCACACAAAAAAAACTCTGAAGAAAGAGTTCTAGGGTGTTAGAAGAAAAGGAACAGAACTGTTGTAACTGGAGCCAATAACATACTTAAACAGAGTGGTAACAATGAATCAGAATATATAGGTCCTTGTAAGCCACTGGAAAGCCTGGATTTTTGCCCTGAACACCATGGACCATTTGGAGATCTTTGAACAAAGGGATGTCATAACTGGCTTTCATTTAAAAAGAATCACTCTGCCTGCTGGGTTGACATTAGGCTGAAAGGAAGCAAGGGTGGAAGTAGGGAAAATGATCAGGAGGCCATTGCAATAAGCCTGGAAAGAAATGATAATAACTTGGATAAGTGTAGTAGCACTGCATGGGATGATAAAGTGATATATTTAAATGGTATAGGTGACAGGATTTACAATCAAATCTAGGATGTAAAAGAGAATAGTTTGTAGAAAAGAATTCCTGCAATTTAGATCTGAGCAACTGGGAGGCTGGGGTTTCCCAGGTGGTGTAGGGGTAAAGAATCCACCTGCCAGTGAAGGAGATGTAAGAGACCTGAGTTTGATCCCTGGGTCAGGAAGATTCCCTAGAGTAGGAAATGACAATGTGCTCCAGTATTCTTGCCTGGAAAATTCCATGAACAGAGGATACTGGGTCTATGCGTCACAGAGATTCGGATATGATTGAGCAAACACACACATACACACACACACACACACACACACACATGTTTGATCCCTGGGTCAGGAAGATTCCCTAGAGTAGGAAATGACAATGTGCTCCAGTATTCTTGCCTGGAAAATTGCATGAACAGAGGATACTGGGTCTATGGATCACAGAGATTCGGACATGATTGAACAAACACACACACACACACACGGTGATGGGGCACATTGAAGGTTCCATTAAAAGCAATGAATATGATATTAAAGAGTAATGTTATTGCCGCTGCTAAGTCACTTCAGTCGTGTCCAACTCTGTGTGACCCCATAGACGGCAGCCCACCAGGCTCCCCCGTCCCTGGGATTCTCCAAGCAAGAACACTGGAGTGGGTTGCCATTTCCCTCTCCAATGCGTGAAAGTGAAAAGTGAAAGGGAAGTCTCTCAGTCGTGTCCGACTCTCCACTACCCCATGGACTGCAGCCCACCAGGCTCCTCCGTCCATGGGAATTTCCAGGCAAGAGTACTGAAGTGGGGTGCCATAGATTTACACTTTTGGGAGATTATTATGGAGATGGACTGGAGGCAGGGTTGGATACAACTGAGTGACTGAGTGCGTGCATGCACACACACACACACACACACACACAACTGGGAGGCAGAGAAGCTTGTTTGACATGTTGAATGTATAAGGTGGTACATGGTAGATAAGAAGCTCAGTTTTAAGCATGTAAAATTTGAGATGACTATTAGACATGCAGATGGAGACAGTAGTTAGACAATTGAATATCCAAATCTGCAGCTCAGGAAAGAAGTGTGGCTGGAGATTGAGATTTGAGAGTCACTAGCAAATAGACAGTATTTAAAGCTATAGGAGCTGAAATAAATGAAAAAGAATGAGGGGTTAAGTGTGGATAGATAAGAGAAGCTGTCCGAGGACCGTATCCTGAGACACACTCCCCGCAAAAAAAGATGGGGGTTGGGGAGATGAGGAAAATCCACAAAGGAAACCAAGAAAGGGAAAGGCAAAGGAAAAGCAGGGTGAATGTGGTGTCTTAGTTAAAGAACTGCAAGTCTGAAAAATGTACAGTTGTACATGGATCCATGAAAGTGGATCCAAAGTTATTCCTTTTCTTTTTCTTAAAATTCCTCAACTTCTATCAATGTTAAAGAGAAATGCTATTTTTTAAATAGTCTGATTTTGTTTTCAGAAATCACATTATAAGCTCTTGCTTCAGAAATCTCATACCATTCTGTTGGTTGTAGTTTTTAATCCAACACCAGTTCTAGACTTTTGACAAATTTTGTTTTTATTTCAGATGATTTTTTTTTCTTGTTAGTCTGTTTCATTGCAAAGAAACCAAACGTAATTAAAAGAAACAAACAGATAAACCGTGTATTGCTGACACTAACAAGACCTAAATTCAATTAGTCTGCATGGTATTGCATTATTATCTTAAGGGCAGGTGGGGAGGAGATTGGATTTACAGAGAATATAAGTCAGTTCAGGTGGCAGGTTGGTTTCCAGCATAGTGTACAACCTCTTTTCTCTTCAGGAAAGATATACTTTCAAGATACACATATAATGAATAAAGAGCAACAGGGACATCATCAGTGACAAATTTTTTTGTTTGTTTGTTCAACACTGCAATTTCTAAGAATACGTAAGATGCAGAAGATAATGTTTTATTTTTTAAATATGATCTAAAACTACTCTTCTCAAGAATTTAAAGCATTTGAGGAAAACTTGATATAACCTTAAAAAGACTATTTCAGTTATGTAGAGCAAGGCTTATTCATATATCCATTTATAACTTCGAATGTCCTGAACTGATCTAGGGCCCGCCAAAAAGAGCAACAGGGACATCATCAGTGACAAATTTTTTTGTTTGTTCAACACTGCAATTTCTAAGAATACGTAAGACGCAGAAGATAATGTTTTATTTTTTAAATACGATCTAAAACTACTCTTCTCAAGAATTTAAAACATTTAAATATTTGAGGAAAACTTGATATAACCTTAAAAAGACTTATTTCAGTTATGTAGAGCAAGGCTTATTCATATATCCATTTATAACTTCGAATGTCCTGAACTGATCTAGGGCCCGCCACACAGCAAATATAAGTTTGGGTTTATAAAGCAATGATCCTGATCTTTTAACAGTTTACTCAATTGTGCTTATTTTTAAATATGTTTGTAAATCAAAGCAAAGCAGCTTTCTGAGTTTCCTGAATTGCACAATTTCTTTTGCTCAAAGGATACTTTGTGAGACTGTAAAGGACTTCGTTGCCAAAGTAGAGAAAGCACATGAGAAAACGCTGGAAAAAGCTGTTGCAGCTGATGCCGTGGCCAGTAAAGTAAGCGGGACACGTTCAGGGCGGGAAGGTCTTTTACAATGTGAACATCAAACTGTTGTTTTACAGCTAAATTGATTAAGTGGCTTTCCTGCCTAGGCATCTCAAGGCAAGAGAAAATTGCTTTTGTATCAGATATGAGTATTTAAAACATATGCTATTTTTTTCCTTTTTTTTTGGAGTATAATTGCTTTATAATGTTGTGTTAGTTTCTGCTTTACAATGAAGTGAACCAGTTAGAGGTTTACAAATATCCCTCTTGGACCTCTCTCCCATTGGTACGTACAAAAACTGCATTGCTGAAGACCAGCAATCCGAATTTGATCACTCATCTCCTTTTCCCCACTGGTTGACATTCTGAAGGAGAAATGCACAGTAGTTGGGTCATATGGGGGAAATCGCTAGGCAGCTGGTGCTCCAGTGCGGCGAGGAATGCTTTTCCATTTCCAGGCAAACCTTGGCCGCCCAAGTTCCCTGCCAGCATGGTTGTTCGGATTCCCCAGATGTTGTAGTCCTCGGCATCTTTCAGGCTTCTCTCTCTTGCTTTGCCTTTTTTCTTGATAGGTACTTTTTTTCCCTTTGTGAGCTGTCTTAGGCTAAAATAAGAACCATTTACTGAACCCTGAAAGCCACTGTCTTTGCTTTCATTTGCTAACAACAGGGCATTCTTACAGAAGGTTTGGCTCTCTGGGGCTTTACAAAGGCAGGATCTTCCCCAGCTGTGGATGGTGGTTGGATTGAGTGGAAGGGAAAGAAAATAGAAATAATACATCTGAAGTTTTCGGCCTCTTTCTCGTATTTTTCTCCTCTGTGGAGAGCTTCAGAAAACAGAGACCCTGTGTCATCCCACGCTTTTCTCCTGACTGTTTCTGCTGTGACTTTGTCCTGGCCTGTGATCAAAAAAAAGGCAGAGAGGACTGGAAATTTGTGTGGAGATAACAGGTACATTAGGCAGCAGCATCAGTAGCTTTGGGCTTCCCAGATGGAGCTAGTGGTAAAGAACTTGCCTGCCAGTAGGAGACATAAGAGACGTGGGTTCAATCCCGGAGTCGGGGAGATCCCTGGAGAAGGAAATGGCACCCCACTCCGGTAATTTTGCCTGGAGAGTGCCGTGGACAGAGGAGCCTGGCGGGCTGTGGTCTTTAGGTTCTCACAGCGTCAGGCACCACTGAAGCAACTAAGCGGGGTGATCCATACCTTCAGTCCTAAATGCTTCTTCACCCTTAGGGATTCAGAAAAGCAGAAGGAAACAAGGGCCCAGCGCTTGTTTCTCTTTCGCATCGTTATTTCCTATCCTGAGCACATTTCTTTTCTCTTTCTTTGGGCCAATAATCCCTTAAGTACTCACACTTCTTTGCAAAACCAAAGCTTTGAAGGTGTGTTTACAAGACTCAGCCAGACTTGGCAATTTGTGATCTCCAAACAGTGCCATAAGTTGATCACTTAAGAAATGTTTATTCAGTGTTTTGCGTGAATGTGTGTGTGCCAAGCCTCTTCATTTGTGTCCAACTCTTTGTGACCCCATGGACTATATAGTCTGCCAGGCTCCTCTGCCCATGGGATTCTCCAGGCAAGAATACTGGAGTGGGTTCTATGCCCCCCTCCAGGGGATCTTGGAGAAGGCAATGGCACCCCACTCCAGTACTCTTGCCTGGAAAATCCCATGGACGGAGGAGCCTGGTGGGCTGCAGTCCATGGGGTCGCTGAGGGTCGGACACGACTGAGCGACTTCACTTTCATTTTTCACTTTCGTGCATTGGAGAAAGCAGTGGCAACCCACTCCAGTGTTCTTGCCTGGAGAATCCCAGGGATGGGGGAGCCTGGTGGGCTGCCGTCTATGGGGTCGCACAGAGTCGGACACGACTGAAGCGATTTAGCAGTAGCAGCAGCCAGGGGATCTTCCCAATCCAGGGGCTGAACCCTTATGTCTCCTGCATTGGCAAGCAGGGTTTTTTTTTTTTTTTGAACTCGGGTCTCCTGCATTCCAGGGAGACGCTTTAACCTCTGAGCCACCAGGGAAGCCCTAAATGAAGTAGCAAGTAAAACAAAAGAAGGAAGCAACCAAATCACACTGACAGTCTCAGTTACTTTCCCCCTTATTCCACTCTATTTGTGTGTGTTAGTCTCTCAGTTGTGTCTCAGAGTCTGTGACAACTTAGACTGTAGCCCACCAGGCTCCTCTGTCCATGGAGCTCTCCAGGCAAGGGTACCGCAGTGGGTAGCCATTTCCTTCTCCAGGGGATCTTCCTGACTCAGAGATGGAATCCAGGTCTCCTGCCTTGCAGGTAGATTCTTTCCCATCTGAGCCACGAGGGGAACCCATTTCACCCTATACTCCAGTCTTTTTCAAATATTGGTGGCAATATCAAAATCTAGATATATCCATGCAATCAATCATATTCATGAGGAAGCTGCTCTACATGCTGAATTAGGGAAAACGCTGAGCATCTCAGGTAAAAATTGTTAGAGATACCTCACGGGCCACATCTGTTTTTGTTTTCCAGTCAGAGCCACATGTATAACTTCTCAAGATACGTTCGTAGAATAGTTCTTAGTGTAACAGTGATATCAGTAATAAGCTCTGTACTTTAATAGGTTTTTCAAACAGCAAAGGGCAAAGAGACTATAGATTAGATTTTGTGGTTCTGTAATGAAATCTGGGCCCTGTGCATTTCATAGCAAGTGCTTTTCTATGGT